>JACCPG010000045.1:0-185062 GCA_016069955.1 Drepana arcuata
ATTAAAATACTTTGTACGTAAAAAGGGCATTGACCTTAATCATACGATTTCAACATAAACAGAATCAAAACATATACATTTTTATAATTTACGTAACCTTTTTTTAAATAGTATGACTTGTTATTATTAATGTAAATAATTAATACTTTGTATGGAAATTGTGTGTTTATCTTATGACAAACAAAATCATTTGCCCGATGATAAAAAAATTAGTACCTTTCTGGAAGTAGTGCCTATTAACATTTCACTGTGTCAAGTGAAATGTAGTACCAATATTTGCCAAGCGATGCCATTAAAATATAAGTAAAGGCCAGATTTTAAGCTCGTAATGTAATCAATCGTGAAAGAGGCCAGATTTTCTCGTTGTATTATTCGTACAGTTTTCCAGAGGGTCGTTCGTCAAAGGCCCCGAAAGTGATTTTATGCATTAATTAAGACCACAGAGCGAGATTTACAATTACACGGTCTCCTATAAACAAACTTGATTGCTTTACAAAAACTCAAATAACTAAGGCAGTGTCTCAAGTAGAGGCTCATTTAAATATCAAAGACGAAATTCAAATTACGGCGTTTACAATAAAGGTTCAGCCGGTACCGTATTACGAGCTGATGTAAATTTCCGATACTCATTTCGAGGATGGCGTTTAGATGTCTAAATCGCGCAAACTAACGCACCCGACCAACTAAGGGTGAATGTATCTTGCCTTAAGTAGCTTGCAAGTGATTCGCCATGTTCAGTATATACATGTAAAGAAGTAACTATACAAAAATAAGCATTTAATGATCATTTTTCCAACAGAGTTCTAGATTCTCATCACAATAACTTCCAGTACTTTCGTTCTGCTGAAATTACTGAGTATACGCTGTTTTCCATAAGGGTCTTTCAGAAGGGGTAAACAGACGTGCAGAGGCAAAAGGGCCTACACGTTTCCGAGGAAATTTGTTTAGCTGCTGACTTAGGATATGCTTTTTTATACAAGAGCTATGTTTCAAAGTGAAAGACATGATCTAACAATATTACGAAAAAAATAACTGTAAGCTTCTCAACATTAAACTTCTTAATTAAGAAACATTCGAACAAGTTGCAATGCAAAGATATACCGAAGTAGAGTTTGTAAGTAGTCAATATTCCGGCAAATAACTTAAAAGAACCGTGGAAATACGCTCCGCGTTTTATCTGTCCCTTCTGACCTACAATTTATTCGATGCTTTTACGGTTGACTTAAATGCCAGAGCATGAAAGTTAAGTCACAAATCAAGTTCGCTTTTTTTAAGTCGGGTTTTCCTAAATAATAAAACACTGTTCGGTATACGTAAATCTTTACCGGTTTATAAACCACCTTTCGTATGTTTTATATCAGATTGTGTCAAAACGTATTCTGCCCTTGAAACCGTCATCATTCAATAGAAAAATATTTTAACAAATTATTATGTAAACTTTGTCATCGTTCTTAACTTGTTTATCCGTCTTTTCTAGATAACGTGACTCCATTAGGCAGCCATAACGGTCACGAGCCGCTTCCCTTTATTACTCTCGGCAATGCTTCCTGTTGCTTCTTTTTTCTCTGAAATATTCTGCTAATTAAGGAAGGAGTGGAGGCTGAAGATTTCCTGCTGGTCTAGCAGATTACTGGCGGTATCTCGGGGAAAATGTTACTCTTGGATGGGATTTTATTCATTTTTGTAACTTAACGTACGTACGTAGCTCGTTTAAAAAGTTTGAACCTGCAAAGATAACATGTTACAAGTCTAAAATAAAGCAATCTAATCGCCAAGTTATTGCGATCGTCTAAATCAATTAACGTCGGTTACGTTGCCTGAATCGCTTCTGAGATAACATCTTCAGTGGCGGACAATAGAACTATTATGCGAGTAGCTTCTTGTTCGATATAGGAAGGGAGCTAACTGACATAATACGATCAAGCTATGAATCTGAGCGCCGAACTTGCATTGAAATGTTATTCCAGCTTTGATTTTGATCGAGATCGACGTCTGTGTATTATCTATTGAAGGCACTTGCACTTTGTCAATTGAACAATGGATTGTTTGTAAACTTATCTCTGATTCGCCTAAATTGACTTTGTGAGGAGAATGATTTTATTTCATTGCGTGCAATTTAATTTTTATAAATTGAATTTGGAAAATGTTCTGCCTAAAATGTAAAGTAGTAACAACGCAACGCTCTAGCATTTTGCGAGCTAGTAGTAGGCATTATCTAAAATTTTCTTTTGTACTGGATAGTCTGGGCTTAGATTATGCGAAGGGTTGGTCTTGCTTTGTATAGGAACGCATCGAATTCGGCGCATTGTTATGCAAATATTCGTGGTTCGGTATCGTAGCGTCAGTACAAGACAAAGCGACGTTGACGACCGGCATCGGCTGTTGCTATCGGGCCCGACATCCTGTGGATACACTCCGCTCGCCCTAGTATGCTGGCCATGTTCTATCACAGTATCGCTTTTCCTTCACACGACATGGCCTGCTTGTACCAGTAGATTTTATATCAGCAATGAAATTTATATTAAATTAATATAACATAGACGAAACAGATATACAAAGCAAAAGTGTGTGCAGGAAGAGGCAGAGGAAGGCCACGTTCCAACTACCTGGATCAAATAGATCGGACTCTCAAGAACAGGAACGTTAAGAGTACTCGAAACCGACGAGCATGTATAAATAGACTGATGAATGTGGACGAAGCGAAAGAGGTATGCAAGTCTAGAGAGAGCTGGCGCTCTATACACTCTGCCTACCCCGTTAGGGTCTTGGCGTGATGATATGTATGTATGTATGTATGTAATATAACATTGAAAAATCCAGTCAGCCAACATTCATTCATAGCTTTCCTGTGAGAACATTCAGTATAAAAATCCAATACAAAATAATAATTCGTGTGGAAGTATAATGTTAAATATATTAATGATAATGTTAAATATAAATATATGATTTGATTTAAATGGTGACCTAATTTGTATTCATAAAGATTTTTATGGGCCTTAAGTGAAACACAGCTGCTATATATGGTAACACAGTTTACGCAGTTCCTTTTAAAACGCATAGAATTTCAAATTGCGTTTTCATTTTTTCTCTTGGGGCATCCCAGTATCAGTCAAATGCACAGCCTTGAGATGCAAAGTGTGAGGCGAACGAGAGCTTTTTATATTTGCGGCTTCCACGCTAGGATTTGCAGAATATTGCTTCTTTAACATTTTTCTGTAGGACTATGAAATACACAGAGCATATCTACTGTACCTACAAGGGATTTAAGGAATCAAATATTTTTGCGAACATTGCACTAAAATATTTTATTGTAATTTGAATAAGTAGCTTAAAAGCCGTGGTAGCCGAGTAGTTCGAGTTGCCTGCAATACAGAGATTGCAAACTCAAATCCTGACTATACCAATGAGTTTTTCTGAATTTTAGTACATTGTACACACTAGGAGCTTTACGGTAAAGGATAACATCGAGAGGAAACCTGAAAAGTCGTGCTTGCGTAACGGCGATGGACTCGCCATCTGTCACGTTGGTACCTAAGCTATATCTCTGACGGATTTTTTTTCATTGCTATACAAGTAGGTAACTTGAAATATCTTGTTTGGCTACTTTGTTTCTTAAAAACAAAATGATCTTTATTTATGCACTTTTATAATTTAATAACATACATTTAATGTACACTCTAATCTACATATTATTAGGTCTGTAAAATACTAAGTAACTGAGAAAATACTGACGGCAAAATTGCCTTTTTCAGTGTGAGAAGTCAATGAAGTCAGTGAAAGATAGTAAGGTGCCTGATATGTTTGTCTAGTCAAATGCGATGGAAATGTGGAACCGAGCCACTCAACTCTACGGATTCTTTAGACTTGTTAAAAAAAACTCAATGAATTTCTCTCTCTGTCGTTACTAATACTATAAATGCGGAAGTATGAGAGGATGTTTGTTACTCTAAACGCAAAAACGCCACTGAGCGGAATCAGATTAAATTTGGCACTGATATATACCGCAAGGCACAGCTTGTAGATTACAAAGTAGGCTAGTGAATTATACATACCCGAGTACACAATTTAATATAGCAGATAATACAGTAGATATAGGTGTGTAATATAAATTATATATGTATAAGTACCTTTAGATATTGAACACAATAGAATTGTACTAAACTAAAACGTAGGACACCATGCCATGCCATCATATTGCAGTGCCCTCAAACAGAGTGTAATTTTATCTTTAAGCATAGTATGTTGTATAATTGATGTCTGTGCTTATAAGGTAATTATATAATATATATACATATATATATAAATATCTTCACGCCTTGCTACAAGGGTCCCCGAAGGGGTAGGTAGAGGTGTATAGGTAATACCCACACACCCACTTTCCGCCATAGGTATATTAGGTGCCAACGTGACAGATGGCGAGTCCATCGCCGTTACTCAAGCACAACTATACATACGCCTTTGAATTTTTTCTCAGACGTATGCAGGTTTCCTCTCGATGTTTTCTTTCACCGTAAAGCTCATGGTGTGACTAATCACTGTACTTAAGTTCAGAAAAACTCATTGGTACAGTCGGGATTCAAACTTGCGATCTTTGTGTCGCTGGTACCACTCGGCCACCACGGCTTTAAGGTAATTCTACTTGCAATTATTTGATTTGGTTCAATTTGACATAGTGTTAAAAAATTACGAGCCTAAAAACGGATACAGAGCGGATAGTCGCTTTATGTAAAGAATGGTGAGGGCTGAAATATAAAATAAAATATCTTAAGTTTCATAAGACTTTTCATTAGGTCACTGGGCCAGTGAATAATCGTAAAAAGTTTCAACATTCGGTACCTAGTTGATATTTTCAATCGTAAACGATGATGAGCTTGGCATCTGCCACCAAGGGTACTTAGTAAAGGGTAAGTTTGCAAAGATCACTCGTCGGTCGTTTATTGTTCCGTAACCTGAAGAACTCAACTATGTCTGTTTATTTTGTTCATAGACTTGCTATAAACGACCTTCCTCATGACCAAGGTAGCAGGTAACACTAAGTCAGTCCTGCTCAGGGCAATTTCACACGAATTGCTATAATTTCAAACTAAGCTTGTGTTATGGGATGATAGCGATACACATACTAATACAAAGGTTTCTAGTTTTCATAAAAATCAGATCAAATTCATGTTCAGTTTTGTAAGAGCAGCACTTATAAGCGGTGATTTTGTGATTTCTTACCCAACTGACAATAACAGTGATAAAAACAATGATGATTCGTTACTACTGAATATTTTGACTATACAATCAAGATTCTAAATATAGTACCTTCTATAAACTGTTATATACAAGCCTTTCAGAAAAACAATTTCAACAATACGTTGGCTATAATCATGAAACGGCTACATGTCACGGCAAACGTCGTTACCGCACTTGTGACAAACATTATCATACAATATGTACACATTGTTGAGAAAGCTCCGAGTCAAACTCCGCACAAAATGAACAATACTGCGATTTTTCTGTCGCAAATGTGTCAAATGTGTAGGTGTTCTTTTTGGTGACGGCCTGGACACATCTGAAGGTGACGGCGTTATTTGTTCCTGAGTTTATTTATTCGAAGCTCGCCCGTTCGGATGACCACTGTCCACTCACAACCTGTCACCGTATTTTCCTGGCCCTTTATTTTGAATTGACAAGAATATTTCGGACTGCGCCCTCTCAATATTACATTCCAATACGACTTTTTATTCGTGATACATTTTTCCAATTGTCTCCGTTGCACGACTCCGCAGTGCGAACTACGGAATGGAATTTTCAAACAGTTTTGATTGATAAAGGTAGACAGGTTTTCGTTTTCTTTGTTTGCGAAATTAGATTCGGGAGGTAGCGTGAAACTTCAGAGTTCCACTTGATTAATGGTGATTCGGGAGGATTCGTGAAAAAGAAACGATTTTGGGTCACCCAAATTTCTATAAAGAACGAATTACCGAATCGCTTTTACACGGATCGCTAAGTTTTATCTGAAAAAAAAAGGCGTATTTAGATAAAGATACATGAACGCGATATAATCCCATTTATCGAAACAACGCTCGAGCCGTGTTAATATTTGACGTGTTCTCGACTTTTCTAGAATTTAACGCGCCGATTAAACAACGCCAAGTGAAGGATTTTATGTGAATATTTAAAATGCTGTATTGGTTTTAGTTCGGTTGAAAAACATAGATATTGTTCAAGAAACATCTTGTTATCTTTTACATAAGATAGTTAATCCTTTACATATTCACGCCTCTCCTACATACGAAAATGAATTTTACTGCCAATATTACGCCTGGTGGTCGCCTGGTGGTCGCCTTTCAGCCACAATAAAATAATAAAAAAACTCGTGGTGTTACAAATCACTGTTCTTAAGTTCAGCAAAGCTCGTCAGTTCAGACCAAATCTTGAAGATGCATTTCCCACAAATAAAGCGTTTATTCATTTATCTTTTTTTTTTATACTACAAGAGTGGCAAACAAGCATACGGCCCACCTGATAGGAAACGGTTACCGTAGCCTATTTACGCTCACGATACCGAAGTATCACTTGCGTGTTGCCACTCTGTGTTCGGAGTGCTATAGTGTGTTGGCAGCATAAGGTTATCATCGTATTATCATACCAAAATTCAAGTGAATTGAAATATCACGGAAATTATATTTAAATTTTAAATCGCTTATGGTTGCGAGCCAAGGGTCGGTTGTGACTTCGAGGCCGAATTGGCCACATTGTTGCATCCCGCAGGTTGGTAGACCATTAAAATAGAAGGATTACTTTTATGGCCCAGTTGGTCCGCTTGAGATAATATCGGCAAATTTTATGGGTATAATAAAGGGGATTCGATTTTAGCTAGTCATCTGTATGCGATTATGTAAGACAATATCTTAATTTAAGTATATTTACAATACACAGATAGCCATTATTTATATGTTTTAATGAACTAAAGAAATGTCATGATAGGGTCACAAAAAATAAGATTTCCTCCCTATAGATAACTAATACTTGGCATCAGTTGTTCGGAGGTGATTTAATTTATAAAACTCCTAAAATATTACTCTCACTAAAGAATAAGAACTTCCCAAAGTTTACATTCACACAATCAGAAAGTGGGTTAATGAGATTCCCTCAAGAAAAACATCTCGTTAAAGCATACATTATTCAAGCTTTCGCAGAGTTATTCCGCGTTCACGCGTTCATTAGGCGGCCTGGTACCAACAAACTTGCCATTAACATAGAGCCCGACATATTCACTTATTACCCCGTACAAAACTATTCATAAGTATTTCAGGGACTCGTTGAACGCGCGTTGTGCCCGCCTTGTTATTTAAATTTATCACTCAACTTTTATCCTCTAAATTCATTGTAACAGGTAATATTTCACAGGTTATTAATTACGTTACGCCGGCATCCTCACGGTGTAACTCTTATTACATTATGTCAGTTGCAAATTGAAAAATTCCCGGGGCGTGTGTCCCGTCTCTCTGAAGTATTTTGGCAAAATTATTCTCATTCATTAAGTCGAGAAGTGTAGGGCGCGCTCGCTAGATTGTCGACCCACCATTCACTTGTGAGTAACGAGGTGACTTCCTGTTATTAGTTATGTCTGCAAATTGTTTTTCTTACGCTTTGTCCTACTTACACGCGTATCGATTCCTTACAAAATCTCCATAATAACAGCAACGTTCCTAATACTCTTAAAATAACTTTTCTTGTTAGAAAAGTTAATTTGAGAGCTCTTTTAATAAGTCGCCCGCATAACTTTTCCACCGAGTACTGTTGCGCTGTTTGTTAGTTGTCAACATTATAATTATGTGCAGGGGAAAGCATTATATTCCTTATCCTTTGAAATTCATATCAACTTACTGTTTTTACCTGATAGCATTCCAAAATTCATAAAAACCGTTAGTAATTATGTTGTTTGCTTTACACAATTGGAGCAGGCTAAAATTATCCCACCGAACCTTCTCCGGCTGGCACGCGTGTCTCGAAGTGGCAATCCATTAATTAAAAGTTATTTTGTAACGGTAAACATGATCAGCGACAAACATCTTGAGACGCCTAGTTCTCAACTCCCACTTACAATTATGGAGCACATTCGGATAGTATATTAGTTCTGGTTAACTAAGATTGATTGAAAGGTAAATTTGTACTACGTTCTTTACTAATATCCTGTTGGTAAAATGTATCTTCACACACTCGCACTAGGGTCCTAAGAATGTAAGATAGTAAGTGGCAACCGCACCTATGATTTATTTAGGTGTAACGTTGATGGCTAGTCTGTCGTTGTTTCTCTGCCAACGTGTACAGGTTCATATTGTCTTCCTTCACCGTAAAGCATTCGGTGGGATAAATCCTATTCCATTTGTTTGTATTATCACTTGATTGATTATCTACTACTACCCTGTTAAACATTTAACAATATATAATTTGAGTTAATAAGAAAATTTGGTCACGTTTATTGAAAATCTACATACTTCAAATTTTAAATTCCATTGTATTACTTACATGCAGGCAGTCAACTACGTATTCCTTGAACATACCTTTGTAAATTCAAAGAGAATTCACGAAATTTCGAAATATTACATATATGTGCTATTTTTCAAGCTCAATAATGAAACAGTGTTAAACATCAGTTGGATGGAACGTTGCATGTTTGCAACCTCAAATTGTGAACGGCCAATACAAATCTAGTCCAGCGTTCCGCAAAGATGGAAAATCTCTCAAAGAATTGCGCTTAGCACGAGACAAAGACCGATTTAGATCCTCTTGCAAGGCCTTACTGGACCACTATTTACTTTTCACAAGGGGTAGCGTGCCTCGTCAGCTTGTAGCATTTACAAAGTGAAAAACCTGTACCAAAGTACTTCCAAAATCGAATGCGAAGAAATTCTGAAGTACTTGTTAACTGTCGACTCGTATAATGTGAGCGGCCCCAAGTGTCCTACGAGTAGGGTAACCACCAGAGTAAATTTGTACCTAAGGGATTTGCTCAGATAGATTTCAAATTTTAAATTAGCAATGTTTGATATATATTTGAAGGATTTCTGGTTTCTAATTACGAACCTTTAATATGTTCATTGAGACTTTTTAAATAATCAAAACCTAATCAAAATGCCGAATGCAATGCCGTGGCACACGCAAGGTTGAACGTAGCGTAGGGCTTAAGAAAAATGTCTCGAGGTAAAAATATGTGAAGTCCTCTAGCATTATTGACCTTGCCGATGTAGCTGTTTCCCGATAATATATATAGTCGTGCTTGAACACATTTCCATCTAAATATGGCACCTAAATAAGAAAATTCATAAAATAAGGATTTGTTACAAAGCTGATGAAGAGAAAGAGGCATGGTGCATTCTGGTCCACTCTGTCTGCCCAGTGAGGGATCAGGCGTGATGATGTATATGTGTATGTATATGTATGTATGTATACACATTGATGGCAAACAAGCTTGCCGCCGTCCGCCTGATGGTGAGGTTACCGCTACCTATATACATATGATATAATAATAATATTCTTTATTGTACACACATACATATACAAACAAATAGGACGACCTAAAGACAGAGAAAAACATGTAATAGGCGCAATAGGTGGCCTTATCGCAAAAGCGATCTCTTCCAGGCAACCAAGTGAAGAGAGAAAAGAAATAGAGAAAAAAGGTAGGTGTGATAGTTAAGCGGATGAAATATACATATTTACTATAATATACATATACTAAGCAATCAAAATAAATAAATACGAAACTAATACCGACTTTATATACATACAATAACATATACATAAATATACTTACATATGAACAAGTTATAAATAGAAATAGTATTCAAATAAGCCGTGGTGGCCGAGTGGTTCGAGCAGTTGCCTGCGACGCAAAGGTCGCAAGTTCGAATCCCGACTGTACCAATGAGTTTTTCTGAACTTAAGTATAGTGATTAGTTACACCACGAGCTTAACGGTGGTGAAAAACATCGAGAGGAAACCTGCATACGTCTGAGAAGAAATTCAAAGGCGTATGTATAGTCGTGCTGGAGTAACGGCGATGGACTCGCCATATGTCACGTTGGCACCTAATATACCTCTGGCGGAAAGTGGGTGTGTGGGTATTACCTATACACCTCTGCCTACCCTTTCGGGGACCCTTGTGGGAAGGCGTGAGGATATATTATAGTATTCAAATAAAAGTTTCTTAAAGGAGTTCAATGTTTTTGCCAGTCTGATGTGATATAAGTATAGTTTAGTACGATTGTGGTGTATAACAATAATGTTAATGTTTAAATAGATAGTACATACGTTAATACACAAGTATATAAATTATCAAAACTTGGAATAACTTGCTTTGATTTTAGTCTCTGGTAACCCTACCTACAAGTGCCTTAGGCTATAATCCCGAAGTATTCACGTACGTGCTCTCAACGTCATTTGACGATAATTTCTCCTTATAATTTCCTATGCTTAACTCGGCGTAATGAAGTTTATTCGTCGCTACTTCATTGTGAGTCGTTTTTGGGGAGGTGGCGAGGAATGTAATCAGTTGAGAACTAATACCGTGTCTTTTGCAAAGCTCCTCCCGCGTATGGAAATGCCTCGTTGGAACCGCCGTTAGTTCTTTTGATTGCTAGCTTCTTCTGTCGAATTAAAACCAAGATCGAGCTTGGGTGATTTCAAGAAAATTAAAGGAGCGTTTCATTTTCGAGGATGGCTCTTTACGGTTAATATTAGTATGATTGTGGTTGCTACTCCTGCCTGAAGTTAACCACCCATTTATTTTGTCTTCAATGTTTATTTTAATTAAATGAACTCCGTATGTGGATAAGTAGGGATAAGTATATATGCATTTACGATTAAATCAGTTCGTTTCAAAATTAGCTGTTTAATAAAACGAAAGCTTTATAATTCAGTGGCATAAAATTAATCATTAACAGTATATTGTATAGAATAAATGTGCAAAATAATCATTATACTGTCGATAAAACACATAACAGTTTGTCGCACAACTGCGAAGTTAAGCAACCTGACGCGCGATATATAATTGTGTTATGTAATAAAGGTCAATGCAAAATTCTCAATGCTTTTCTAACTCTGACCAAGAATGTACTCTAAACCTTATACAACCACGACCATCGCACCTCATTTCTCTTAACGTTTGCTTAAGGCTGGGACAAATTGTTTTACCTCCGCACTCCAGGGTCTGGCTGTTTCAACCGCTAACAGTTCACACTGACACATCCGTTGTAGTACTTAAGTAATTTAATGTGAATATGCGTTAATAAATACTGAAGACTCTGTAGGTAGGTCAGACATATTTAGGTATTGATAGTTTTTACCACACACCCACTTTCCGCCAGAGGTATATTAGGTGCCAACGTGACAAATGGCGAGTCCATCGCCGTTACTCAAGCACGGCTATTACATTCGCCTTTTGAATTTCTTCTCAGACGTATGCAGGTTTCCCCTCGATGTTTTCCTTCACCGTAAAGCTCGTGGTGTGACTAATCACTATATTTAAGTTCAGAAAAACTCATTGGTACATTCGGGATTATAACTAGCGACCTTTGCGTCGCAGGCAACTGCTCGAACCCCTCGGCCACCACGGCTATTTTTTCGTTTATTCGTAAATGGCATCAACTTATTTTATTTTGTATGCACGTTTTCTTGCATTGAACATCAACATTATTAGATTCTATTACGTTTTAACCATCTCACTGATGGCTAGGCAGTATATCTCATTTGCACATTTGCCGGTTGGCAACCTTGTCGTACCACCCTTACCATTACCCGCCATGTCGCTGACGCCTTTATTTCAGCCGCGATGCAAATTAAATTACACTCAAGTTTCGCTGACTTAACCAAACTGCCTGAAGGATAACTTGTTTCTTGTCGCTTAAAACTGTATTTATGAATGTTTCTAATCTGTAGCTTGTAAACTAACCTTCTTAGTGTATTTATAGCTGAGGTTTGCGGTTGCATTTAGATAAGCTTTGGAAATTTAATGGTAGAAAACATGCTTTCGGGCGCTAGTACCATGCAAATACCCATGTGCCTATTGTTATTCTACATGCCGTTATGATACTTTTTTCTCTTATCAGCATTCGGAATTTATATATTATACTAGCTGTCTCGCCCTGCTTCACCCGGGTGAAAAAGTAAAATTTCCTGAATCTTTTAAGTTGGATCAAACTGCACACGGTGGGCAAATTTCATTAAAATCGGTTAAGTAGTTTAGGAGTCCATCGCGGACAAACAACGTGACACGTAATTTATATATTATATTAAGATTAAGGTTAAGATTGCTTTGTTATTTTTAAAAACATTATCTACAAGAGGCTTGTGTGTTCGAATGACTTACGTCACGTCTTGTCGTCATCTGTAAAGTCAAGTTTCCAGGTTCAACCCTAGGTCGGGTAGTAACTACAAATGTTTATTATTTAACATCAAAGACGTTCATAGTAGACGAAAGCTGGTTAGCAACCTCCTACGACTCAGGCAGAGAAGGTGCTCTAATACCTCCGCCCACACTTTTGAGAACTCCTGTAGGAGGGTGTAATAAGAGATATAACCTTCATAACTCTATTTAATGTATTTCAATTAAGAAAAAACAGGATAAACTAGAGTGGTAATGGTTGAAACTCGAATTATATAATATGTTATGCTTTGCTGATATATCTTCTTAACCTTCATCTCTTGAAAGTCAATTCAATAATTTTCTGTAAAGTTTATGAATTACCCGTGAACGCCATATGTGTGCAAATAAACCTGTCTACGCGGCGATAATGCTAGTTTATGTAACTGCAACGAGGGCCATTCCAAACATGATAGCTAGCTGTTAGGCTCACTCGGTATTATAAAACTCATTGATTTGTGATGTACATTCTAGACTAAATATTCCGCCATTATATCTAGTATCAGTAACTTCGCTTATAAATATGAGTCTTTAAAAGTGATGAGCCGTGGTGGCCGAGTGGTTCGAGCAGTTGCCTGCGACGCAAAGGTCGCAAGTTCGAATCCCGACTGTACCAATGAGTTTTTCTAAACTTAAGTACCGCCACGAGGCCGAGGCGAGGTTATACCACGAGGTTTACGGTGAAAGTAAACATCGTGAGCATACGCTTGAGAAAATTAAAATCGTATGTGGGTTTAGATGTGCTTTCGAAACGGCGATGAATCGCCATATGGAACGTTGGTACCTAATATATAACTCCGACGAAAACTATGGTGAGGTGTGAAGATCCTCCTCCTCCTCGCGTCGTTTTCCTCAATGCTGAGGGTCGTGACCTCCCCTATGAATCACTTTTTCTTGAATAATGTTGCGCCATCGGGATCTGTTTCAGCAGCGCGTATCGCATCTTGGACTGTGGTATCGAGAGTGGTGCGGAGGTGTGAAGATGCGAAGTATTAATGATTTGGCCATTCCGGATTAGAACGATGTATTTATCGTTCTTTATAAAGGATTACAAGTCTTTGTCCCAATCTATTACGCGACTAAGTCGCGGACTCACTTCAACTTATACCAAAACCTGAATTGTGTTAGCTTACCTTAAATAGTTTGATATATCGATAAAGTAAACAGATCAGCAACGAATGCAATAACAGCGCAAGTAATAATTATAACAAATATCAAGTAGTTGTCCACGAGGGTGATATCACAGTGCCTACAACCTTAACTGGCAATAGACTATTAAGCAATAAGGTTACCCATAAATTACATTAAATCCAGATTATTAAAGGTTCTGGTTAATATAATAAACCAAACGTCAATTAACTATCAACTTATAATTAAATACGGATTTCGTAATTAAGACACTACATGATAGGTGAAGAAGATAAATGTTGTAAGCTGCATCATCACTTTTGGTCCTTATTCAAGTGAACAAAGAACCGTAATAGAACGCCACCAACGTTTCACAAAAGACAAGCGAAGGGGTGGCACACACAGAACACAACAATAAAGTTGGTCGGATCCGCTGACCATTGCAAAAAGCGCATCGTTCGCGGTATCCTGAGCACAATACCGACTTAAATTGTTCGTGAAAACGTTATGCACTCAAAGGTTTCAATTTCGTCGCGAACTAGCCATTTCAGATGTTCAGAGGACACTCATAAATATGATTTGAAAATCGTTTTATGTATAACTCATAAACTTTTATCTTCGCTGCCAGCGTCGTGGCTCTCGGTCTAAACGGTTCCAGTTAGTTTCCTCCACAAAAGCTGCAGACGTTTTAATATCAGACCGTCTGGTAGCACGGTATGTATCTGCCAGTGTAAATTTCGTAGGGGTAAAACGACCATCTAGCACGCCACCTTGGCTTGGTCAAATAATACCGTCCTAATGGCTAACTATTGCCTAATGTATTTTGGCGAAATGGAATAATGTTGCAGAACCCCGGTCGTCCTTAGCGGAGGTTGCGATTTAGATAGTGCTTAGCGTGCTCTAGTCTCTCGGAACTGCCTCGCCGCTATTCAGTTTCGGCTTATTAAAATAAGTTATTGTACTACTACAAACACTGTTGGCGTAATAAATTGATTAGATTTAGGTACTACCAATTTGCTAAGTACTGTTCCAAATGGCTTTGTTACTATTTTTACACTGCTACACTGCTGAACTTTTTTTGTGTATTATTAATAGTTTGTTCATCTTGGGGTATTAGTACTTCTAGTGTCTGTAAACGTGACCGTCAATACCATATACGTGAGCCTCAGGTCGGTCCGATCTCATATACGTTGCATCGTCCTTCTGCTCTAGAGCTATTTGGTTATTTTAGAGATGTTTGTTGTGACCCCCTTAATAAAGCTAGGTATTTATAATAATAATATATCCTCACGCCTTCCCACAAGGGTCCCCGAAGGGGTAGGCAGAGGTGTATAGGTAATACCCACACACCCACTTTCCGCCAGAGGTATATTAGGTGCCAACGTGACAGATGGCGAGTCCATCGCCGTTACTCAAGCACGACTATACATACGCCTTTGAATTTCTTCTCAGACGTATGCAGGTTTCCTCTCGATGTTTTCCTTCACCGTAAAGCTCGTGGTGTGACTAATCACTGTACTTAAGATCAGAAAAACTCATTGGTACAGGCGGGATTCGAACTTGCGACCTTTGCGTCGCAGGCAACTGCTCGAACCACTCGGCCACCACGACTTAGGCTCGTACACCTACAAGCTAGGTATTTGATAGCATTATTTAAAAAAGACAATGGTTTGCCTACGTTCAAGTATTGTACACAGTATGTTTTGAAGTTGTCGGTTGATGGGTTAAAGTCTCAAGTAAATATAATCTCAGCATATTCATTTCAAAACCAAGCATTTAGTTACAACGTAATGTTAATACACGTAAAGAATAATAAATAGCCCAATTGAATAACAGTGTGCGTTTGCAAATACGATCCATTAATCTAAAGAGCGGGAGCTTTCCGTTACAGGCCACAAATTAATTACATTACGTACTACGTAGATTATAAGCGTCTGAATAATTATTACGAATGCATTATTTTGCTGACGGATGGCTCGAGTTAATTGTCACTATTATGTGTGAGCACACAATGAATTTCACTAAATAATTCACTTTCTTTGGGCACATAATTGTCCATATACTCAACCGAATGTCAATTATGTCCGTTAATATAACATATTATTAACTCAGTCAATATTTAATTTGATTTAAATAGCACATATCGGCAAATTGTTGGTCCCCGAATGGTAAATAAATTTGTGAAGGACATTAAATATTAAAACGCTGCACAGTTAAAAGGTTTGATCTACGTACAGAACCCTATTTGTTTTGCATTCGATTGATTTAATATAAGTATTTTATTGCTAACCAATTATAACTGAGGATAGATCTCATGGTCTTATTAAAAACCTTTATTTTAATAAGTCTTTGCCTTTCCACAAAGGTCCTAACAGGGAAACGCAGAGGCTACATCCTTGTTTCACTGGAGAGATATATATATATTAAGATATAAGCTGCTAACGTCATAGTTGGTGATTCTGTCGCCATTTTTATGCTACGAGTGTTACAACATACATTTGTCTTTTCTATGTAAGCGTAAAAAACGTATTCCTCACGGTATATTCTTGTACCATTTAGCTAGTCAATCAGATACCACGTCTTTAATCTCACATATATTTTTATAATTAATTATTTCTGCTTACGATTAATTTAATATAGCGTTATTAGATTTCTCAAATACTATGTGTAATCAAATCAACCAGGAATACGCCTATGTAATTATTAACTAGATAAACAACGGCCTCTATTGCGGTATCTATCCGTGTACTCATTCAGTAAACAATGTCCGTTGCAGTCCGTAAACATATAATATGCAATACATTATCGCTTGTATATATGTAGGTATAATATACA
Source organism: Drepana arcuata (assembly GCA_016069955.1). Classification (NCBI taxonomy): domain Eukaryota; kingdom Metazoa; phylum Arthropoda; class Insecta; order Lepidoptera; family Drepanidae; genus Drepana; species Drepana arcuata. The sequence goes on from JACCPG010000045.1 coordinate 16,376, forward strand.
TAAGAGCCGTGGTGGGCGAGTGGTTCGAGCAGTTGCCTGCGACGCAAAGGTCGCAAGTTCGAATCCCGACTGTACCAATGAGTTTTTCTGAACTTAAGTACAGTGATTAATCACACTACGAGCTTGAACGGTGAAGGAAAACATCGAGAGGAAACCTGCATACGTCTGAGAAGAAATTCAAAGGCGTGTGTGTAGTCGTGCTTGAATAACGGCGATGGACTCGCCATCTGTCACGTTGGCACATAATATACCTCTGGCGGAAAGTGGGTGTGTGGGTATTACCTATACACCTCTGCCTACCCCTTCGGGGACTCTTGTGGGAAGGCGTGAAGTTTAATAAAAAATAATATAAATATCCTCAGGCCTTGCCACAAGTTTCCACTTAGTTTAATCTCCTTTAAATAAATCAATATCAATAAAATCAAATTGATGAAAATTAAGAGTACGCCCGAATATATTTTATATCTAATATATAAAGTGGGTGTGTGGGTATTACCTATACACCTCTGCCTACCCCTTCGGGGACCCATGTGGGAAGGCGTGAGGATATTATTATTATTTATAAATAGGCTTAGCCAGACTTAAGGCTAATGTATAATGAGCTACGTGAAATGAGTTATCTCAACTACCAAAACGCACAATACAAACACGTCACCCCTGCCTCCCAACTCAACTTGAAACAAACGCAAGTTGTGAAGCCTACAAGACTAGACTAGTAAGTTGGCAATAAATACACAGGGTGTCTCCTGCCGATAAGGCTCAGTTGCACCAACATACAACAACGACACATGCCTGCCTCCCGACCAATCTTGGCCAAACATGACACGAATTTACGTAATTTAATTAAACGCAATATATGATATCAGTCTACTATTGCTTTATTAACATCAGAAATCAAAATACATTGAAATGGCGCATTAAATCTATTTCTATTAGATAAACCCATTTTCCATTAAAAGATTATAAAAATTTTTAAAGAATTTCTTCGTACATGAAGGTCTGAATCGTTTCTTTTAATTAATAATATATCGGCACACCTTCCAACAAGGGTCTCGTAAGGGGTATGCCGAAGTGCGTAGCCAACCAACGTATGAGATGGCGAGTCTATCGCCTTTAATTCTCAAGTACAACTAAAAACAAGTCTTAGATTTTTTGTCTTGTATGTTTCATCTAAATGTTTTCCTTCATCATAAACTCATGTGGAATAACTCATTGGTACGGTCGGGATTCGAACATGCAATCTTCGTGTTGCTTATGTCGGCTTGAACCACCCGGCCAACATGGCACAATTATAATGCATAATCGTAGTTTTAGCTTTAGCTATATTTATACAAGATACGTTCGAAAATTATAAAATGTAAAGTTAACAGCTAGAATTGAATACCTCATCCTCTTTATTACACTGAATTATACGCCTAAGTGGTCCAAACAGGAACGATGAACATCCCTAAGCGTTATTTTTCACTTGGCTTTATTTTTACGCGGAGCTACATCCACGGTGGGCATCGAACGGGATTCTAATCAATTTAATTTATCAGGGATCCCTAGAGGCGCCCATTCACTTCATTTAATGCGCGTATTTTGCGGCAGAGCTGATTGTTTTGAACCATTCGGCTGTACGGTCCATTTAGATTAATTATTGGATTACTTAATTTCGCGGTGGAATATTTGAACCATAGGTATAGCCATGACCGTACACAGGTTAATTTTAGTAAATGTCCAAATTATAATAAAAGGTGCATTAAGCTCTTAGTATAAAGCGGTTTTTATTTTTTGAAACTTGACCTTTCTGTGGGCTTGAGTACGAATGAAAAGTAATATTATATTCAAGCAACAAGCAACAATGCCTAAAACAGTCACGTTCAAATTTAGGTATCCGTCAAATATATTCTAATTGCTTCGCATTATTTAAACATGGACATGATATATTTAGTGATTTATGAAGCGCAGTAGGGAAGCTAAATCTGATATTGTTTGCCTTCCAAATTGCATCATTGATTATATTCCTGCCGGCCGAATTGCAACCAGTAGTAAATCAACTAAATTTAGCTGTGTCAGCGGTTGTGCGAATAATATACACGTTGTAAGTGAGGCTAATATTGGCAAAGTGATGACCGCGTCAATTCCAGAGGCGATACCCGCTGTAAGAAGCATTAATTATCGTCAAGATTAAATAAGAAAGGCGGCAATCGAAGAGCGAAATAAGGGTGGAATTACGACAGAGGCAGCATTTGTCCCGGCAACTAATAAAGGAGACAATATTGCACTCGATACGTATAAATGTGCGAGCAACATTTGGGGCGTGATATTAATTCCGCCAGTAATTGCTATCGGTTTCCACCCGAGGCTGCAGCCATGAGCCATGAATACGGGAGTTACCGCTATTTGTTCCTGACGTTGCGGTTTAGGGTTTTACCTCGTCCCCGCTTCTATATTTATTTTCTTCGAGTTTTGTCCAAACACACAATAGCCGAGTGGATTATCAGGCTCGTTTCGATAGTGGCGGCCAAACGTTGCGGAAAACAGTGGGCTTATTTCAAATAACACTATTGTGCGTTAAGCATACAATTAACTAGGTGGATAGTATCTAGTGGACCTATATTAGGTATCGTAACGTAGAGTTCACTACGTACAGTATAGTCAGATGAATTTGAGTTTAATAGCACGTGTCATGGTTGGTCAGTCAGTGACGAAAACTGATGGCCTATGTTGTAACTGGATAACTACTCCACAGGAGTGCAGTATCAAAATCTCGTCATCCATAAATTAAGGTAGCGTGGTTAAGCTTACTACCGGCTGAGCCGTTTAAGCTCCATTGTGCATAACCGAAGAGGGACAGGAAACCACAACACAGCTCTTGTTAAACTAGGATATCCTTAACACCAAGGTATATAATATACATATTTAAATTACACTAAGTGTTCATCCCTACAAAATCGTAATTTCGAATCCCGACTGTCGAATCCAATGAGTTTTTCCGAACTTAAGTATGGTTATTAGTCACACCATGAGCTTTACGGTGAAGAAAACATCGAGAGGAAACCTGCATACGTCTGAGATGCAATTCAAAGGCATATGGTATAGTTGTGCTTGAGTAACGGCGATGGACTCGCCATCTGTCACGGTTGAACCTAGAATATATCTCTAGCGGAAAGTGGGTGGGTGTTCATTCTCCGCTTGAAGACTGTTAAAGTATCAAAAAAAGAAAGTAATAAAAAAGGCTTTAAATTAATGTATCTCGATATAATGAAATAACCAATAATGGGCCTATAATTTTTTTTGTAGTTGACGTAACTTAAGTGTTGATACCATTTCTTAATTGCATTTAGTTTTTACATCGTATTTCTTTCTTCTAAGAGCCATGGTGGCTGAGTGCTTCGTAGTTGCCTGCAGAACTAAGATCGCGAGTTCAAATCTCGACTGTTACAATGAGTTTTTCTGAACTAAGTTGTGGTTAGTCACATCATAAGCTTTATGGTAAAGGAAAACATCGAGAAGAAAAAATCAAAGTTGTTGGTTGATTAACGGCGATGGACTAGCCATTTGTCACGTTAATACTTAAAAATATATCTCTGGCAGAAAGTTGGTATGTGGGTACTACCTACACATCTCAGCCCACCCCTTCGGGGACCCTTGTGGGAAAGCGTGAAGGTATATATAGATAAGCATTTTCATTTTCAGGTTATAGTAAGAAAAAAGTAATTGAATGAACTAATTCAAGATCATTAATATAAAAAACACGAATAATTAATTCTACTTTAAACCAAATAATCTGAGAATTACACAAAAGGAATATAATTTATTCATAATATGAGCTATCATATCAAAATCTGTTGCAATATGTATCAATCAGTAATGCAGCATTAATATGTTTTGATTTGGCACATCGGGATGAACCGGTCCTTTTTTGCAAGTGGAAGAAAATAAGGCACGTCTCCTTAAAGATAAGTAGGACGTAACTCCATTCGGCAAAGGGCCTCTTCACTCGTAGCTCGTGTAGTACTTCCAGGCTTATGAGAGCTTCCACGTCTCCTGTATCGATGTGAAGATCAAGCGGACTGCAGGGTCCCGAGAGAAGTATGGAGGGTCGCGTAGCGGTGGTCGGGCGCGCACATAGTCGGCTTGATGCGCGGTGTGAATGGAGGTTCTCGTTATTTTCAATTTCCATACACGAGCACCCCTCTCTCTGTACATTTTCGTATAAGGTTTGTGGAGCGAGTGTATTAAGCCATGAATCTTATAAAGACTTGGGCTGATTTAATACTTTACCGAGGGTACCGTAGCTTCAATTGTTTCTGTGTTCGAACAAAATGTTATTTATTTCCTTTATCGATTTCGTTTCGATTGCTTTGTTAAACATGATAACATTAAATGTACTTGTTGTCTTCGTTCTAAAGTTATCCGTGGTGATAAGGAATTTAAGATGTTAGGTACCATACGCTCTAATATTAAACCATTGCCGCAATTAGGTCGAACTGTGACCGTAATTTACTAAATAGAAATTATCTTTTTTACATTGATATAATGACTAAGTGATGTTGGTTCATTAGATTAAGGAATATAAGGAATACCTATAGACTATTAAAATCTTATCTAGATAATTTATTACAGTACAAGTGTTCATACAGCGACTTATATTCTTTGCGCATACTAGAGGCTATGTCCACTAGAATTCCAGATTATTTAAATGTTTTCTATTGGTTTAATAATGAAAATATTAACACCACATAAATTTGTACAATAACACATACACTTAAGTGTAAATGGATGATGTTCACAATTCTTTTGAAATTGACATAATTTCTAAAGAATTAGGTATGCAAATTCAATTCGCCCCGACTATTTATAACAAAAGATACCTCCCCGTTCAGATATTAAGGAAGGTGTTGTTATTATAACACGTTCATGGAATCACCTGTAGGTAGCGGGCCCGAGTACAACGAGAAAATTGTATTTCCATTTTTACAATTTCAATTTAGTATTAATTCGAGTCCGGGCTACGGTTGGGCGGGCGCCGCCACATGTAAAATATGGATCGGCTAAGTGAAATTAAAATGCTCTATAAATTGTGATTTTTGCAAGTCCTAAAGTGGAGAAGGCTTTTTATTATTTATCGCTCGCCGGCAACTGCCCGCTTACTGGCTATCGTTGTGTTATTCCATTTACCAGTTTAGAGTATTTACTGGTGCCTTCATAATTTATATGCTATGCTTTTTGCGTTTTATCCACTTGGACTTTTTATGGCTCTGAAATAGGATCATTTTTAAGGCTAATTTATAATGATTTGATCATTTAGAAGACATGATTATAATTCAAAATACAATAGCATATGCTAAATAGTTTTTATGGTTCTAACTCGGAGTGAATATCGTGAACAATTTGATACTTCTTTTTTGATTTCAACGGTCTTACGGAGACACCGTCAGACCGTTGAGTACCAGTAGATTCTAGTACTTTACGGCGGAGTGAAATATAAGTTCATGTAATTTTACGAAAGTTTACAAGTTACCTTACATGTGAAGAAGTAATGTCGAAAGTTCAATGAATTTAAAATTCTTTTAATCGTATTATATAAGGATATATAATCGTATATTTATATCCTTATTTTAAAATCGTATATTTATATCCTTCTTATTTTAAAACCCGATTTGCAGAGTGTATCGAAACAGGCTAAAAGGTGTGGAAAACAAATACGAGCGTCATTAGGGTGCCGGCGCTGTGTTCCTCGAGCAATCAGAGCGACAGGTCGCCTCGCCCCAACGCTGTGCACACTGTAGATGGCCCTAATTTTTCTTCAACATGTACAACACTAGTCTTAGGAGAACGTTTTGGAGACTCGGTAGTTTTGGAGATACATTTTAGCTTTGTATTAAATTATTGAAGAAGTTTACCAAAGTTTCAAACATTCAAATTTGTAAAATATTCAGATATGGCCTTATATTTATTAATTATAAATAAATAATAAATAAACACCTGGGACAATTCCACGCAAATTGACCTAGTCCCAAATTAAGCAAAGCTTGTGTTATGGTAACTAGACAACGATATATTTACTTATATTGATAGATATATACTTAAATACATAGGACATCAAGACTAAGGTACAAATGTTCGTGTTTACCACACAAATATCTGCCCTCAGCGGGATTCGAACCCGTGACCTCAAGTTTCGCAGTCAGGAGCTCTAACCAATAGACCAGACGGTCGTCTAATTAATTTTTTTTTATTATTAAAATAATATAAACGTTAGTGAATTAAAATTGGTCTTATTATTTATATTTACCAATTCCTGCTTTGACAATTTATGTATTCAATTCGAACTGTAAGCCATATATATATAATATAAACACAGTTTTGGACATGTATAATAGCAATATAATATTGTTTTAGAGGATTAATAAGAATGCTTGCAGTACTTGAAATCATGTAAATTAATAAATATATTTCCTTGTTTCAGGGGTTTTGGCTTTATAACATTCGGCGACGCATCTAGCGTAGACAAAGTATTAGCTCAAGGAACACACGAATTAGATGGCAAAAAGGTAAGATTGTTTATGATATTTCTAGTATTACGTATCTACTAATTTCCTATTATCCTGCTGTGTACCTTGGATGGTTGCAATACTTAAATGTATTATTTATCTGCCCAGTTTACCACAGCTTAGGGGACTGTACATGTCATTCATCTCGTCATGTCTGGAGTATTATGCGATGGGTATATGAATGAGGTTCTTATTGTTATTTGTGAACTAGTTAGTAGTAACGGTGCGGGAAAACGTCGAGAGGAAGCCTGCATACATTTGAAAACAAAATTCAAAGTATGTATTATATTCGTGCTTAAGTAACGGCGATAGATAGACACCTAAAATATGTTTCTGGCGAAAGTGATAGTTTATACCTAGATAAATAGACAAATATTTACAGTGCCTTCGATTTTTCAACGTAACATCGACAAAACGCAAGCAATAGGGTGTAAGTGCACATAAGGTACGATGGCGGCTTTACATTAGATACAAATGGAAAAATCATGGTTAGATACATAATTTCTTTGCGCAAAATATATGAGGCAATATAAAATCTGTCACGTTGGCTTACCTTAAATATATCCCCTGTGAAAAGTCGTTACGGCGTGGTTACTACCTACATACCTCTGCCTACCCCTTTGGAAAGGAGGGCAAGAAGATATACATAATATGTACAAACTTAGCCGATGTTATCAAAGGCACAAGTAATAATCATAATGGCATAATTTGTGTGTGAAAACATGAAGGAGTGTGATTTACGATGGTAGTCTTACATTTATTAACAATTTTAAACTTCATTCGATATGACATTTGATGATTTGTTGACACTGATTGTTAACTTTTTTATGCAGCTACACAATTACGATGAAGAAATTAGTCCATGCATTGAGAGAAAGTAATCATATACTTTATTAGCGACATTATTCCTGACCCAGTAAGGCGGTCAGAAATTATGTCCAAATATAATGACATCACCGGAGAAGCGGCTTTTATTATTTCTGTATTATTATTTGACGTTCCAAGGGCAAATAATAACCTTTACTGTCAGTGTAGTCTTTGTCACCGAGTCCTTTGCTACCTGCGAAAAACCTACAGTAAATTAACGATAAGGCTAGATTCGTGGCATTTAAATTTATTTGATAATCAAAGGATTGAATTACACGAATATGTAGGTTTAAACTTATATTCGAATATTAGATTCGATATTATAAAGAGTTTGTTTGTTTGAACACGCCTATTTTAGAAACTACATAGACGTATAAAAGAAAATTTGATAACTTTAATTGTAAATAAATTTGTAATAATATATTGTAAATAAATAAAAAAAATAATTTAATTCTCATCGTGTTACTAACTAACTACCCAAGGTATGATAATACCCAATATGAATTAAACTGAAACCGCGAGTCACTGCTAGAGTTATATAAAGGCTGTGATGATTGAGTGGTTAATAAAGTCACCTACATAATTTAATTTGCGGATTCAAACCCTAGCTTTCTGTATCAATATTTTAATGGGAAAATAAATGATTGAGCAAATTGTAATATACTAATGGGTATTTACCCAAATGTTATGTAAATTGGTAAATGGAGATTCTAGCCACCAGCATCTAACCAGCATTTTTAGATTAAATTATCTGTGGATTGACGCGCAATTCGAAATTCAAATAGGTTTAATTCGAAAATACGGCTTTATTTATTAAATTTATAAAATATAAAATTTAGTCATTTGTTTTAAGCAAGTTATTTGTTTTAATGAAATTGTGATAGTTTTTTAGCGCCATGGATAAATTGAAAATTCGTAAAATTTTCGAATATGACTTCATACGTGAAAATACAGCTGCGCAAACAACACGAAACATGTACGACGTGTATGGGCCTAGCACTGCTTGCATAAACACGGCTCATCATTGGTTCAATCGATTCAAATCTGGAAACGTCGAGTTGAAGAACGAGCCTCTCGGTCAGCTGGTAGCAAATGACGACAACGATGAAGGCGATAGTTGACGATATACGATGATAGACGTTAGTTGGAGTCAAATCGGAAGAATTAAGAAGCTAGATAAGTGGGTGCCACACGAACTTAGCGACCAACAGTTAGACGCGACCCATGCATAGCACTACTGAATCGGCATAGAAACGATGAAATTCTTAGTCGAATAGTTACATACGATGAAAAGTGGACCCTGTACGACAAAGAGAGGTTTTAATAGAGGAAGTGGACCTCCTTTTGGAAGGCCGTAGCAAAATAAAAAATAAATAGTGTTTTGTTTCTGCGCGATGAATAAGGTTTCCAATAATGAGCTCTCTGGGGTAGGAGGAGGATGTTATATCGTGTTAGCAGCAGAGGAATTATTCCCATTATGCTGCCAACACAGTATTAACTCTTGAAACACAGAATGGCAACGCTTAATTGATACTTCGGTATCGTGAGCGAAATAGGCTACGGTAACCGCTTTCTATCATGGGAATTCACTTGTGGTGTTAGCCACTCTTGAGGTATAAAAAATATAATTTTCATTCAAATCTCCAATTTCAAAGTTTATGTTTATCTTATTAGGTAATTAATTAGCTAAAGAGATATGTACTTCTAGAGAGAACTAACCTCCCAGTCCTGTAAGGTACGCGGTGTCATCGTATGTATATATATTGTATCTTTCGTTCCTAAAATATATTATTGTTAAGATGTAGTGGTTGGCTTGTATACAATGATTCGGCGCCTGTGGCACGCTTGCAGTTGGCAGTACTAACCCCGATCGAAGTAAACATTTTACTTAATGCACAGATTTGTAAGACGTATACTTGTTTAAATAGTTTATATTAATCTTAATAAAAGTAATAACTAAAGGAACTTAAGATGCGATACCTCTATCCTTTTTCCTTTTATTGAATTCAGTAAAAAAGGAAAATATATTTAGTTTTGAGCCGTGGTGGCCGAGTGGTTCGAGCAGTTGCCTGCGACGCAAAGGTCGCCAGTTCGAATCCCGGCTGTACCAATGAGTTTTTTTGAACTTAAGTACAGTGATTAGTCACACCACGAGTTTTACGGTGAAGGAAAGCATCGAGAGGAAACCTGCATACGTCTGAGAAGAAATTCAAAGGCGTATGTATAGTCGTGCTTGAGTAACGGCGATGGACTCGCCGTCTGTCACGTTGGCACCTAATATACCTCTGGCGGAAAGTGGGTATGTGGGTATTACCTATACACCTCTGCCAACCCCTTCGGGGACCCTTGTGGGAAGGCGTGAGGATATATTATTATTTATATTTAGTTTTAAGTAAATGACAACGCTGATGTTATTTATATTCTATGGTCCGAGCCCGGCTGAGATTAGATTAGCCACTCAAATCAACCGAATATGAATCATTTTATTCCTTTTCAAAAAGGATCTAACTTCGCCATCGGTTTTACATAATTTTCTAGGAATAATTCATTACTGTGGAGGTGTATTCAGGTTTGTTTTTTCTGCAATTTATTTTAGACCCCGTCAACGGTTCGTTTTTATTTGGTCGCTCGGCATTTTAACTTTGTAATGTTATGATAATCTATATTAAAAAGCCAAGGTCTTTAGGTACAATAACTTGACTGTTTAATATGATATTACACAATACATTTTATGCTGTTACATTGGAAATTAACTCTTTAAGACTACTAAAACTAAAGTATTTGTAACTATTTATCATCATCATCATTTAAGACTAATGATTGCGACTTCTGGATTACTGAAATAGTGGATTTTTCTTCTCACTTGCGCACCCATATTCCACTGGAGATATATTCTAGGTGCCAACGTGATAGAAGGTGAGTCCATAACCTTCTCAAGTATTAGCCGTGGCCGGCGAGTAGTAATCACCGGCGAATAAAGGGTGCTGTTAAGCTTATATCTTCCCATTTGAGAACTTGCGGGAAGGTTATTGTGTTCTGTACATATATACATACGGAATGAAAAGGAATAACTGCGTTAGTAGATGCGTTATATGTATAAGAGTTATTTTGCCAGCTTTCAGCATTCATTCTTTTTGGAGTTCTGCTAACTACACACCGCACGAATACGAAGATAAAGCCCTCTACATTGCCCCAATAAGGCAACTACTTCGTTCACCTTTAGGGCCTAATAAAGAAATTTCGGGTACTGTTACATACAAAAAAATTATCGTCAGTTATCTATTTCATAGTTATCTTAGCCATAGTTAATTAATCGTAATTGAATGATATCGTGCTAAAACATTCAAAGCGACAAGCTACAGTCCAACTCACCCAGTGCTCCTAAATAGCCTTTGCAACTACCATAAAGCGTTAAATTGCAGCTGCCGTTAATATTTACAAACGTAAATTTTGTTTCTCAAACATTTCATATAACGTAGGTACTACAATTTTAATTTGCACAGTTTACTTGTAGCGACGAATTTTGCAATTTTGCATTTTATTTTACTTTTTCCACGCGGATAGTTTCAAGCGGAACAATTTGACTAGGCTATAAATTTTAGCTGCGCTTAAAGCCCCAAGGATTTTTAATTTAATTATTTATTTAAACTAATTGAGCATTCAAAGCACGTAAAAATAAATACGTCGGGATAATATAAGGGCGCCCAAACCCGAGGCTATATGGCCTAGACCGTCCTAGAGTTACAAATAAACATAGTACAATAACGCTTCTCTTTCAAAGTTGTAGCACGTAAAAAGTCAAAAGGCATCAGTGCCGCCTGTGACATCGACAACAGATCCCTCCTGATATTATTCACATAATTAGATTTTTTATGTTGATTATTTATATTTTTTATTATTAATATATATGCTGTAATAATCCCAATATCACAAGATTCAAGACTCATTACGTGCTCCAATAAATCCTGTTCAGAGAATTTTGTGTACGGATAGAAAAAAGTCGATTACTATCGCTCGCCACAAAATAATCCAGATAAATTACGGCGTCGGTCGTTGTTTACTTTGATTAAATTGTACTCGACTGGCGGAAGATTAGCCGAAGCCGGGCAAATCGAGCGCGAAGAGAGAGTATTTTCTTAATTTACATAGAAACGCGGAAGATCGTGATAGTGTTTACATTAGCTTTGTATTGTTCGCGTTTATTCTTATTTCGTACACTATTTAGTAGTGAATGCTAGAAAGAATTTGTCGTACTCTACGTAATTTATTCGTAGCTATTAGTTTCATTGTATAACGAGGGATCCTCACTGTCTCATTCGTGATAAACTGAAATGCATCATAAGGATCCAATAAAAGTATTAAGATAATTAATTAGCGAATGCAACATAGGACGTACATCACATACGTTTTAAACAAACGTATACTACTTAATCCCACATCATCAAATCTTCTATAAGCAACAGTAAATTGTATAATGTATGTCTTCCTTCTTAAACAAATCGATTTCTATAGGACGATTTGTCTGCGCTGATTGGTTTACTGAATCTTTGATGTTTTCACCGCCTTTCCGAACGAGCACGTGAAAAACATGAAACCTTCATCGTACCCATAACAAAACCATCACTATAGAATAAAGTTAATCGCGTGTCTTTACATCGTAAATAGTACACATATTTCGGGAGTATGCCTGAACATAATAGCTTCTGCGTCATCAATATTTATACGTATGTTTACGATTGGACCACTAACCATTGCACATGTGTCGATCCCTTTGTGCTCGATACCAAAGGTCATAATGTGCCCTCCTATAACATATTTTTCGATACTTTCGTTATTTATATCGGCGACGTTATTGGATGTTATTACGCAGACATGGTGTTATGTTACAGCCGTCGTGTTATTCTTATTTTATGATACTTTTAATGGATAAAGAATAATTCAATGATTTGTGCATCCTTAGAAATTACTGTATGATAGATTATGTACATTTTATTTACCCATTCACGGCCACTAGACAAATTGGCCGAAGCTAATTCTCATTGGGGGCGGATTGAATCCCGAATGTCCTTTGTATCTACGATATATATGAGCTGACACATTGCTTTGGAGTTCCATTTATCCTTTCGTATAAAAAATATTCGATGGGCATCAATAGAATTTTCAAAGACATAACTAACTTGTTTATTCGTTCACAATGTCGATTACAGGTGAGTCAGGAGCCTTACATATTCAGGAACGGGTTTAAATTATGTAACCTCCTTAGCTGACAAAAAGTCTGACGAAGGACAGATATGAGGTTTCTTCATGTAAAGATCTACTATGGCTAGCTCTCAGCCATATTTTTGTATACCTAGTGCCGATCGCAATATTAGATGTAAGACAAGATATTCTCCATTTAAATGAAGAAAACTTGTGTTTATAAAGAGGAAATTTTGAAAGTTATTTAGTTCCTCATTCAACTTTGTTCCAAGGATCACCTATCCGATAAGTTTACAACAAAATTATCCTCTATTAACTCTGTTGGTACGAACTTTTATTGAACCTTTCATATAAATATCAAAATGTATTCATATAGAACCCAGAGAAATATTTATCGGTCGGTATGCAATACGTTTGTGATTTTGCTCGTGTTGCTTGCGTCCAGAATTCGGTAGTTATTAGGTTCCATATTAATTTGTATAAAATAATCAATTAACGACATTTTTATTTTGAGTTTAATTTTACACTATATGCTTGTTAATAAATACCGTAAAGTTTTAATCCCAATTACATTTTTGCATCTTAGATAAGATTTGAGTGGTCGCCTATGCGTGAATTATATTTGAAAATACATATTTTCTTTTTTCTTCTACAAAATTTTCTTCTATTCAGCCTCACTTAATATTATATTTATAATGTAACTTACGCAGAGGTGTGTCAACTATTAAATCGAATATTTATTATTTAGGTGATAGCGGGACAGACAGGAGATGAACATTTCATAAATACTAAAAACTTTCATATTATATTATATTCGTAGCAAGTAATAGTCCACTTGAAATAAGCATACACCCGTAAATAGATAAATCATAGGGTACGTGACTCGGCGTGCTTATATGTATGTCTGAATAATATATCCTCACGCTTTCTCACAAGGGTCCCCTAAGGGGTATGCAAAGGTGTATGTAAATGGATAAATAATAAGTGTTTATTACTTGGTTAACCATACTTCTTTATTACTTTTCCCCAGACTATGTTCCTCCATCGTAAAAGCTGGTAGTGGAGTAAGTCGATGTGCTGAAGTACAGACAAAAACTTTAACCATCGGGGTTCAATCTGCAGACTTCTCTTTAAACCACTCGATCACAACGCGTATTGAATATATAATAATAATAATGTATATTTTATATGAACGTTACTTATAATTGTTGCAATACATTACAAAATTACATGGTTGACATAACATGAAAAACTTACTTACTACTAAAAAGAAGAAAAAATAATAATAATAATATAATAACTAAAAAATTATAATAATATCCTCACGCTTTCCCACAAGGGTCCCCGAAGGGGTAGGCAGAGGTGTATAGGTAATACCCACACACCCACTTTCCGCCAGAGGTATATTAGGTGCCAACGTGACAGATGGCGAGTCCATCGCCGTTACTCAAGCACGACTATTACATACGCCTTGAACATATTGAATATATAATATAATATAAAATATACATTTAATTATAGTATTTAATGTATATCATCGATTTGGGAAAAAATCAAAACACATCAGCAATGACATAACCACGAGGACATAATGTCTACTCATCAGCACTCGGTAATGGCATAAATGACATTTACGATCTGCACTAATAAATCACGTCCATTTTTAAATAAAGCGGTTGTATTTTTCAGGAAATTATTTTTTTCACTTCCACAGGAAATGTTCGATGTTTTATGCGGTTTAACGTTGCTGCTGTTTAAAAATATGATGCACTTAAATGCCGAGCTTCGGAAATAAAGTGGCATATCACTGACCGCCATTAAATATTTGTTATAAAGTTAATTTTGATGGGAATGGGTTAATGATGGCAGCAGAAAACGTACCTACATACGAGTACATAATATAAATCATTACGCCAAGTCCATCACGACTCAGGGAGAGAGAGTAGAGCGTCTGTTCTCTCTATACATTTTTCGCCGCTTCATCCTAATTCATCAGTCTCTTAATACATAATCACTGATTTCGAGTACTCTTAATGTTCCCTTAGAGTGTCTGATCGAGAAAATTTATAATCATAATTATATTTCATACATACATAATATCATCACTCCGAGTACCCCACAGGGTCTTTCACTTCATGCAAACTAATCAGTTATTTCATACATTTTGCTGGATTCAAGTAGGTAATTTTGACGTAGGCGCTCACCCTGGATTGCTATATCGATTTAATCTACATAGTTGGAACCATAGTTGTCTGTCTCTTCCAGACATTTCCGCATGGTAGGTATTATATTATCTGTTCAGTGAATAGCTTTCCACTTATCATTTCTATATGAAAGGTAGATTAAGATTAAGATTAAGAGAAGTAGGGCATAACGGGTTTCCCGTTCGAATTCGGAGCTGCCCGACTGGGGCAGGACCTCCACCTTACAGAAGTCCGTAGCCAAATAACACATTTTTTTGTGTTGTGTTCCTACGCGGTGAATAAGGTTTCCAGTAATGAGCTCCTTGGGGAGGGGGGAGGATTGTTACATTGTGTTGGAAGCAGAGGGATTAAACCCATTGTGCTGCCAATACACTATAATTCTCCGAACACAGAGTGGCAACGCGCAAGTGATGCTTTAGTATCGTGAGCGTAAATAGGATGCGGTAACCGTTTCCCATCAGGTGGACCGTATGCTTGTTTGCCACTCTTGTTGTATAAAAAAATGTCATAACCAGCGTAAAATGCCTTTTTTCATTTTTCTTAATCACATATTTTGGAAAACTATCAAATACTTACACGAAATTAGAATTTATTAAAGTTTATTTTTGAGGTTAATAATCAAATAAAAATCGTTGGTTACAACGATTTGTTCGTTTGGTACATTACATTGATATTTTATTAAATTATTACAATTAGAAATCAAGCTAAATAGCAAATGGGTACGGAATCCCCGGAGTGAAAACCCAATTTGTATTTGACCAGTTTTTCAGAAGGCCAATTAAAAATTCTCTCCGATGATATACCCTATCTGTTGTCCCAAAGGCCCATTTGTCGCTACCGGATCTACACGGGGTCCGGCTCACTGAGACGACTCTGTTAAGGTTCACTAATGTCAATGGATAATGCTTCTAAATATAAAAAATACAGGTATAATTATGACAGGTACAGATATAATGGATAACAAAGTGACCCGTAAAAATGTAAAGAGCTGTCAATTATAAATCTAACATATCGAATACGCAATTATAATAAGTTCAGACTGTCATATAGCACGGAGGTTGCATTCAATTCGATCCCCCAAGTTGCACCGTCCTTTGCCCAAGGAAATAAAATGCTTTCGAAGCAGCTAAGGTATTCAAGTACATACATATATTACTGTGCGGCCAGCATACATTTTCAGCTGAATATTATTTGAATTACCGCATAACTTGTAAACACATTCGGACCTGGCACTCTTGTGTAGTGGACATACGAGTATTTAAGTGGGTATATCTATTTGGACTTGGACTGCAAAGGGGTTGCAAGGCTTTTCCTTGAGATTTTGCGACCTACGCAGTTGTTTTTGACGTGGTGATAGCCCCTAATTGTTTTAAAGTAGTTATAAAACTAAGTATGTACTAACGATACGTTCAAAATAATGTAGACATCCCATTCTAAGAAGAATCACTCACTATTCTCCGAGTTTTTATAAAACTTGCTAAAAGTGCGAGTAAGGCACTTCATAATGTTTAAATTTCAACACACATAAAAATAAATAAGTTTCTGGAGTAACATCATAGTTTCTGAATAAGTAAACAAACACCAACAAGTACTCTGCTACAAGTATTCGCTCCACTCAACCTTGTAGTATATGCGAGTAAAAGTTAATTTTCAAATATTACAAGTCTCGTTTCACGTTAACAGTCTTGTTATGTTATACTCACAGTAGTTAGCGGTTAGCGGCAACGTCTAGAGTGGTTATTCTGTGCGCTAAGTGATTTTTATCGTCCGGCGATTACGTTCCAACAACATTTGGAACACACATTTGTGTTCCACCACTACATAATGCAGACGCGACTTGTTTTTGCGCTGGATTACCCGTTTAAACAAACAGAGCGGCCGGAATACCAAATAAAGGGAAATACTAGCCGGGCGCTCGCGTTATTCTTACAAAATTAACTCATAACGCCAAGAGCTCGTTGATTTTTTGTTCGTAATCTGCTGTAATGGGCACATGGCCAGTCGCTTCAGTAAATCGTGTGCACGCGACCACCGCGAAATGGGGATCTTTAAATAGTGTACCTACATACATTTTTGATGTCGCTTTAATGTCACGCCCCGGCCCGATTGCGGCAACAATTAGCGTTATAACGAGTACATTAATGATGTACGATACAAATGCCGCTTTAAAACGAGCGCGCTTTATTGAGCGCGAGATAACAGCTGGACATAGATGACTACATGAAATTGTGAGCCACTTTAATTTTTTTTGTACAAGGAAAAACAGAATATTTTGCCAGGATAAAGCAGAAGGAATTTAATAAAAGGATTAAGTGTATGATACATTTATGTAAATGTATATTAGGAGCGTTGGTAAGAGAAAAACAAACGCGTCGCATGCGGGCTTGAAATAATAAGTTGAAGTAGAGTTCATGTCCCACCCGCGCCCACCTCAAGAGATTGGGGGCTAGGAATGCTTAATATAGAGTCCTTTACTTGCACCGGCTCGCCAAATAACATTGCGACATTTGCGACTTTGCCAGCTTTACCTTACTACGCTGTATCCAGACGCTGGTACGCATTCTGAATGATTCGTCCACTCAGCTAGATTTTACTTTTATAAACGTATTGTATTCAACATTTTCTATTATATTTTTTCAGTATAAAGCTCTTTGAACATCACTAAATAATGATTTGTTTTAATAAACTTTACTAAGTTTATTTGGTTTCGGGAATGCGTCTTTTCGACTTCACAAACAATCCGATACTGCAACTACCCACATTTACCAACTAAATAATATACCAAGTATTTGGCTTGCATGTTTACGTTTGGCTGACAGGCATTCATTCTATGCACGAAAAGTTTCTCTCAGTCGTGTCAGTTCGTAGCAAACTTCCCGGGCTCGGACATCAGAAACCGGCGTAGATACAGTTGCACAATGGAATAAAATAACATCGGAAGCTCGTTGGAGTTAATAAATAATACAGGAGGGGAGTGACATGCGCAGAGTGCACGCTCCTAAGTCTGTTTTGACTGCAAATATCTGCGCCGGATGTCTGTCGGAACGGCTTGACGTAGATTGTTTGGACACTAGATAGGTCATTGATCAGTCAGTGTACGAAACAGGATTACGGGCTTGAGTACTGAGTGTGTACTACGTTATGAGAACAGATATGATAACTTATGTCTGTACTGTTCTAGATATATAGATATTATTATATCCTCATGCGTTCCCACAAGGATTCTCAAAGGGTAGGATACCCAGAGGGGTACAAGTAGTACCTACACACCCACTTTCCGCCTGAGATATATTTTAGGTGCCAACGTGACAGATGGCGATTCCTTCGGCGTATCTCAAGCACGACTATACATAAACCTTTGAATTGCTTCTCAGACGTATATAGGTTTACTCTCGATATTTTCCTTCACCGTAAAGCTCGTGGTGTGACTTATCAATGTACTTAAGTTCAGATATTATTACCGCCGTGAATCCTATGGTAAGTCTTGTGTTAGACACATTCCAAGCAAGATCAATGTTGTTTAGATAGGGATAAAAGCCTAAAAAAGTTAAGAGCGTATATTATATTTCACTCTACTGAGTATGACAGATTGGGATGGATTTAGAATAACGTTTTATTGTAGATGGATCAATCTTTGAATCGTGATCGTGATCGTCTTGCTTATGTCAAGTTTAGTTTTAATGGACAAATGCATGTCCAGTTCAGTTTATATTCCACCTCAATTTCAAGCATATCAGAAATGCTTCGTATTATAAATTGCTATATTGTACACATGAATAAAGACATGTTTCGTTAATTTGGACATATAGATAGGATGAGTGAAGGAAGAAAGACGAAACAGACATGCAAGGGCGAGGCAGACCTCTGCTTGCCCACACGTGGTCTACCTAGACCACGTTCCAAGTACCTAGATCAAATCGATCTGACACTCAAGGACTTTCTGATGCTTATATATTAGTTATTTAATGTAAAGAAACGAAAATAGACAATACAATGAAAAATTAGTAGTGTCAATCTGGAATCAAAATATTCGCCATGTTTCTTTTAATTCAACGGGTATTTACGCCTACACCACACATAAGGGCACATAATGACGGATGTATCTAAAGGTAAAGTAGGTAACAAACGACTGCTACACTTAAATAAATGTAAACGAAATTAACAAGGGCATTAAGAAAATAGAACTGTGTCGTTAAAGTCCCCGGCAATTGTAGCGGACGTGTAACGCACAGTGAAGGAAAAGGGCGATGAATAAAACACACGTTAATAGGCCTGCGTCTAACTACACAAAGCACCCACATTAGCGCCTAACGAATAAGGCCTCTCTGATGGATAAGATTACGCCTCTCCACCATCGCACACGCGTCTGACGCAAGTATTTTGAGAAAGTAATACCTGACAAAGTGGATAAAGTATATTTCGGTTGCACTTAGGTGCGTGGAGGCCGAGGCCAGTCTGTCGGTTCCCACGCGGCCGCCTATCTCATGTTACACCCGAAGGAATCCCATTTTTTCGCACAGAATTAAACGAGCGATAAAATTCTTGCGACGTCGCATGAAAATGTGCGTTACCTGCCTTGCATATTTATGTGTACTCCAGTAATGACATTTGTCGAGCCTCCCTAGCCGCGTTTCATTACCCACTGCTTGCCTTGTCTGGCGTTAAAACAAGCCATAATTTTTAAACAATCTGTGCCACTCCTCCATAGTACTGCGACCTATTAATATTTTTGCATAAAGCAAATTTAAGCTGTAACAATTAAAATAATGCTTTGCAACAATTCTGTCTAGCATTTATTTGACTACGGCAAAGCGCGCCTCGTTAAGACTTTCTTGTAGAGGTGCTCCAGTGCCACCCTCTCTGTCTGCTTAATGGGGCGTATATGAAGCTGTCGCTTTCCCACAATAGCGTTTTCACTAGCTTATGCTAAGAATGTGGGTACGTAAGTCGTCACTAAACATTAACCCTGGCTTAAGTGCGCAATATCATTTATCTCGGCTGGGAGGGTAAATATTGTTCTTAATTTAATTCAAGTTAGTGAGAGCGCACGTGGATGACGGCGCGCGCGTCGCCGCAAGTCGCACATTGCACATCGGATATTTCAAGGGAAGCCAGAAATATACTCGCTATAGCTCGCCCCTAATCTTGAGCCAAGTCGAGTGTTGCACCTGCAGCCAAATTCGTTCCAATTAGGAGGAGTTAGAGTGCGCGTTGCTGACTGAACAGCAAATGATGCGGTCCCCACTTAACGCCGCCCCGGGCGACACTTACGTGTCGTCTGCACGTTAATAAATTCAGTTACCGCTTGCACACTGTACACGTCATTAAACTTTCTTGTCCCTAACTCAACCTTAGCGTGACATAATATATATTAATCAATCATCAAGATCTCGAGGTACGTTTATTTTCTTTGATTTACCTATATGCCGAAAATATCTCATGAAAATATGTATATCACAAACCTTACTTGATTACTCAACCAAAGACTTGTAGAATATATATTATTTCTAATGCCAATGTTATTAATCTCGCAAACGTAAGCTGCCGGCTGCTTTTCACAACTAGCACACGACACGTGTGTCTCTTTAGAAAACACACGAGACATCAATATAGATTGTTTGGTTAATATAAAATTTACTTAATAATCGACTTTATGTACCCGCCATCGCGCCGAATAGGTACATAAAACGAACATGCTCTTTTCCAACCAGTAGTGATATCCCACTAATGTGCTTCGCCTACAATCTTTTCTTGCGATGACACGCTAAACTTGATCGGCTCATTACGCGACTTTATGTCTTACTGCTCATATTATTGGGCAATATTCACATTGCTTCCTATGGATGGAGTTACGATTATTTGAAATTTAAAAGCTACGATGTCAATCTTTATCGTAAGGGAAGTTGTAGCAAAGGGGATGTCGTGGCGGTTGAGGGTGCGCCACTGCGTCGATTGTAATCACGCAAATGGTTTCATATCAAAACGTCACATTCACATTAAAGTGCAGTTGTCATTTTGCGCAGGAGTACATGTGAACTATAAAAAGTACACAAGCTTTGGAATATAATAGTAATAAATGCTATGGTAAAAACCATAATCCAAGAGTCGAATTTAGTTTAAAGTTGGTACTTAAGGATAATATAATTTTACTTCAAAAACGTTGCACATTTAAAGTCATTACCGTTAAAACTTTACGAAACATTTCACAATGAAAAAATCGGGGAGATTAAATGGTCTTTTGGGGAGTTTGGGCTTATTTTTCTATCGACACAGGCTGCCGGCTAGCCACGGACTGTGATCGCCTCCATTAAAATAACTCGTTAAAATTTATCATCGACCCGCTTAATCGCTTTAGCGCCACCATCTGGGGTTTTATGATTTTTTTGCTTGTTCTGTATACTTCGGTGGTCATTTTCCAACATTTACAAAATTGCTTTCATGGCTCTTCTGAACATTTTCAAAACACTATATGTTTTATTACACCCGTCATTGTATTTACAATGGTTCCTAAGCTTATTATTCAAAAGTAAAAATTTCAATGTAAAAAAATCCTTTCCCTACGTGGAAATCTAATTTGATAAAATTATACAGGATTTTCTGCAGTCGTGGTATACCAAGCCGCAACTCAGAAGATAATTAAATAATTAAGAATGTATGAATGACGCTGTAAAGCCGTTTTCCCTGATATTGTTATAATGCAGTCCTCTTGGGTAAAATCTTTTAAATTATTCTCTTACACTTTGGCACCGTAATTACGTGGACGTAAATGTCTACGACTCCCTTATTAAATCTTTGTTTTATTTTTGGACAAATAAGGTCAATGTCCTTTTGTTTTCAAAACCTTTTCAATTTCACCTAAGGTGTCTGCATATTTCATTAGCAGGCTATTGTTACCATCAGGTAGTGTGCATTATCATCAACCGACTCACAAATAACAGATATTTCCTATCGCAGAAAAGAAACAAATATATATATCGACAACATTATGAATCTAATCATCTTATTAGAGTTTTTTTTTAGTTCTAGTTTCCAAAGGGTGCCATACTATAATAATTATAAATACATTGGTACTCTCTATTTAAATAATAATAAAAATATACTCGAAACCGACGAGCATGTATGAAGAGACTGATGAATGTGGACGAAGCGAAAGAGGCATGCAAGTCTAGAGAGAACTGGCGCTCTATACTCTCTGCCTACCCCGTTAGGGACTTGGCGTGCTGATATGTATGTATATACATTGGTATAATTCCACACTAATTGACCTACCCTGAAACTGAGCAAAGTTTGTACTATGAGACCTAGGCGGCAGTATTGTTATGTGTGTTCATACAAATATCTGCTCTCAGCGGGAATCGAATCTCAAACTTCACAGCCAAGAGCTCTGCTCACTTGAACAGACGTCAAATTAAGGTCTATAGCAATACTTACGTTACGCAAGCCGTTTTTCTGAGGATTGCTTTGGTGATGGGATGACCCTTTACATCGAATTAGATCAGGTACCCTGCTTTTGTTTAGTCAGAAAAATAAGAGAGATATTGAAGCAGAAAGCTCAAATGCCAGATGTAACATTTCCCCTATGTCCCTGTATCATGGGAGAAGAGTAAAGAAGCCTTCAAGGCAATATGCTTCAACGACTTCTTCAAGGGGGGGCCTGAGGCTCCACTAAAAGTACAAAAGATGATTTTCGTGTCCGGCCAATCCCTTCAGTTATCTGTAAAAAAAAATTTTGTCTTTCTTCGTGTTATTTTCGGTTAGGTTTCCGTTGTAAGTAAATATAAATACACAAATGTAAGAAACGCAAAGCAATATAAAATTGTAGTATGTTGACGTCGTTCGACAAAATGGTTGGCACGAATGGAAATGAACGTTTTACCTCTAAAATGTCAAAGGTAGCTTCTTTGGGGTTTATATTTTGCGTTTATAGCGGTCAACGGTGCGTCGAGATAGGAGCAAAAAGACCAGTAGCGACCGCTCGCTGCCGGGAGAAAATCTGGGGCTTAAACAGTGCCACGTATGAAATAGTGGCGCTCGGTTACATGAAAAAGACGAGAGGCGAAATCGAGTGACAGGACCACGGCGCAGGATTTTCAGTCCGATGGTTTTTTGCAGCCGGGATTTTAGGACTGGACATTGAAGCCACACAGGCGATGCGAATTTATCGTGCCCGCTTCCCCACCGGGCGTGCGGTCCATGATTAGTTGGACTCAGAGGCGTCTGAGTGATTTTTTTACGTTAAAAAAGCTGAACGTAGCTATGCCCCTTAAAATACAAAAGCTGCTCATTTCATTCCTTCTATTTCACTAAATACACATTTTCTGTTTCAGATTGACCCCAAAGTGGCCTTTCCCAGAAGAGCACATCCTAAGGTAAGCTTTTGGTAATATTTTATGAAGGCCGCGGTTAAACGTAAATTGAAAATTAAACCTTTATAATAAACACGTACGTTCCGACGTTAAATCGCCACAAAATGGCAGCAGAACACTGTAAAGTTACGACATATTGTGACTGTAAAGCATACCGGTTGAACGCTGTTTGTTTATTTTCAAATATTTACACAAAATATTGTTTTAGGCTGGACATAACTCTCGCTCGCTATTAAGATGTTCGCCCACGATGCATAAATAAGTAAGGGCTAATAATTTAGTATGCGGACTGTGATCTCGAGGCCGTCCGTATACTAGATAGTCCTGTGATTGAATCGCATAACAACGTATTTAGCTCGTTTCCTTCCCCTCCGTCTACTTGCTTATTTAATAAAGACCGAAGATTAAATTATAGCAAATAAAAAAAGCGAAAATTGTATATGTTGACAAGCGTAGGTAAGGAAGCCTTTAATGTATCTTCATAAGATTTCTTAAAGGGGTAGGCAGAGGTGTTTATAATACCTACATTTGTCAAAATATAGGTGTTAAAGTGACAGATGGCGAGACTGTCGCCGTTTCTCAAGCACGTCTTCACATCACGTATTTCTTAAATGCATGCTAGTTTCTTAAATGTTAAAAATTTATGAAGAAAGTGAAATTTTCAATTGAAGATAAAACAAAAGTAAACGCTAATTATACCTCTAACGTAATCGCACTCTGGAGAGTAATAACAAAAATCTTTGCAAAGTTGGTTCAGAGAACATTTTGAGACCGTAAAAAGATTAAGAAAACTTATGAAACTGTTATGGATTCAATTCTAATCGTGTTCTACTGCATTAGTAGATACGGCTTCCTTGTAAGGTGTTGTAGGGGGTCTTTGAACTTTTCTTTTGGAACTCCGTAATATAAAGTTCTTGACATTTTTTATATTTGCAATACTTCCCTATTGTATATTGATTATCTTAACCTATGATTTTTTCACATAAATTAAAATAGCCCTAAACTGGAGAAAACATTTTTTTTTATATATTTTCCAAAAGATTCTCGCATCTTTTGTTTTGAGCACCAAATTAAATATTCTAATTATAATTAATAGATATATTAACAGAATTATAGACAATATATTAACAGAGTACCTATTGAATTGATTACTTTAACTTTTAATAATTGCATTGAAAATGAGCCGTGGTGGCCGAGTGGTTCGAGCAGTTGCCTACGACGCAAAGGTCGCAAGTTCGAATCCCGTCTGTACCAATGAGTTTTTCTGAACTTAAGTACAGTGATTAGTCACACCACGAGCTTTACGGTGAAGGAAAACATCGAGAGGAAACCTGCATACATCAGAGAAGAAATTCAAAGGTGTACGAGTATGTATAGTCGTGCTTGAGTAACGGCGATGGACTCGCCATCTGTCACGTTGGCACCTAATATACCTCTGGCGGAAAGTGGTGTGTGGGTACCTATACACCTCTGCCTACCCCTTCGGGGACCCTTGTGGGAAGGCGTGAGGATATATTATTATTATAAGAAATTTAATCATAATTAATTATGTAAGTCACTCTAACAACAAAACACCATAAGACAAATATTTCTCCAAGAGTAATAATTTTATTGCATGTTCTCGACGTTGCCGCGGATCTTCAAAGCGACCTCGTCATAACCGCGAAAAAAGTATAATTTTGAATTCTGAAACGGAATATTGAAAGCTCTACTAAAACAGCCTAGACAGTACAGCATTCAGTTCTCCAAGCAGGGTGTGGAAAGATTCCTGCAGGGTTTGGTAACGCGCGAACGATACCCATGGTATTGCAATTTCCATAGGCGCCGGTAACCGCTTACCACAAAGTGGGCTGCATGCTTGTTTGCCGACTTACTGGAATTTAATTTAACTTATTTTAGATAAAGCTGCTTTACGATGAAGGAAAACATTGAGAGGAAACCTGCATACGTCTGGGAAGCAATTCAAATGCGTATTTATAGTCGTGCTTGAGTAACGGCGATGGACTCGCCATTTGCCACGTTGGCACCTAATATATCTCTGGCGGAAAGTGGGTGTGTATAGCCTATACACCTTTGCCTATCCCTTCGGGGACCCTTATGGGAAAGCGTGAGGATATTAATTTAAGGTAAAATAGAAAACCTAATCACAAAAATGCTCGTATTGCAACAACAATATCTAGGTACATCCCCTGCATTTGTCTATGCGAAATAATGTTATAAGTTAACGTCAATATTAGCGTTCGGGGTCACTTGTAAATTATAGTGCAAGCCGGCTGGCTTGCCAGCTTCATCACTATGTAAATAAAATTAAAGCTTGTGAGTCGTATATTCACAAGTGTAAGTTATCATTGGGGTATGCAGGCCGCATTTAATGTAAATTGGCGTGAGGCTCGCCGCTAGCTACTCGGCTGCATCGCAACGCTTTTACATTCAAGTAGCTGATACTTGAGGTTTTATTCGGGCCCGCTCAGGCTAGGAATCTCTTGCTTTTGTATTTGCACTGTTGAATACTAGAGTGCAGTCTATTGATAATTTTAGCTCTCTTAAACGTACGCCAGAGAGTTTCGTGAGGTGAAGATGAGAAACTCAATGGAATTGTTTTGTGTTACATTTTATAAAACAAGACATCGTGCAACAAGTATCGTCATGGAAATGCACTGAAATCCTATCTCCAATGGAATATTGTACGTATTGCAACGTAAATAGCTTTGCAATCAGATACTTTTAAATTTTTAAATAGATATATATATACCGCAGCGCATTATTTGAATTGAAACATTTGCGAATAACAAAATTCACCGCTAGAGTTGGCAGGCTGGCTCCTTCTTTTTATATGGACATTAAACGTGATGGATGGTTTTAAAACATGATGTTATATTACTCTATCCGGATAGCCAGTGCGGTGTTGCGTGGCTGGTCAAAGGGGATGCCGGCTATGCGAATTACATGAATACATTAAGGGAGCACTGCCTGGTACATGTTACAGTGTAATGCTCACGAATAAATTTAGACCATGTTCCTTCATCATACCACTACCAAAGGGCAACTATGTATGATAATTCTCGCATTCTTGATCCGTTATGGAGCCCAATAACAACGCCATTTAGCTTTGAGAAATGTATATCTACTGAAGGACTTATCAATAAATATGACCCGAAAGAAAAACATATTAATAATCACTTACTTCACGCTTTTTAACCGACTTCAAAACAGGAGGAGGTTTCTCAATTCGACTGCATATATATTATTTTCTTGATTGTAATATTCGAGGACAGACTTGATAATTAATTCAAGCATATATTAATAAAAATCATATTCCTTCTATCCATGAAGAGTGTGTAAATCCTTAAATGTGTAATCGCTTTTCCACTAGGGACAGAAATAGACATAAATATATAACAAAGATAGATAACTGAGTCTAACTGAGTGTCAATGAATACGAAATGCTCATCCTAACATTGAAAGCTTGAAACGGACGGGGTTCGAACTCTCATCAAAAGCCAGCGACAAAACTCACTGTGCCATGGTCACTTCACTCACTCACGGTCAAAATTTTAATTAAAAATTTGTCACTTGTTTTGATAAACTTCGCAAAAAATCGGATGATTTTGTCAATACTTTCTTGCAGGGGCGAAATTCAAATTCGTGATTATCTTTCCTTGCCGCCTCAGCTTTCCCTTCTAGTGCAAACAATGGAAAAAAGGGGACACCGCTTCCTAAGCGAAAGCTTTAAACAAAACAAACGAATTTTTAATATCGTCTTTGTCGATAATTGAGACTCTCGCGGGAACCTCTTATTTTGAAAACTTTAAAGACTGTGAAAGAGGAATCGTGAAAGAAAATGGAATTGACAGAAAAACTTTTTTCATCTTCTTTATTTGACATTCAGGGTCACAAAACTTTGTATTCTCATCGTAGATCTACTATTTCAATTGGAATTGATCCAACGCTATTTAACTGCCCACCACCTGGCAAATAACTCAGGCAGATATTAAAATTTCGCATTGTTAAAAACTTTGTCTTTCATCTGGCAATAGAGCGGTGTGAAATTTCATTACGCAAACATTCCAGTTCTTGAGCAATATAATTTTTTTTTATCTCATTACGTACAACTGAAAAATACTACTGGGCCATTTTTCCAAAGCAAAAAAAATGTTTACTGTATCTTAAATAATAAATAATTAGAATTATCATAAACGGTGAAAAATAAGGCGAATTTTATTTTCACTTCGAATAAAAATAACACGAATATCTCTAATCCCACTTTGCATATTCAGTGTATGAAAACACAAAATTTGTACGTTTCGATTAAAGATTTGCTTGGTTTGCGTCCAACCCTTTTGAGCCTACCTCAGAATATCGTCGCATAATACCTACCATCGCGTTAATGTATTCCGGCTGTGTGCAAAAGAGGCAGGCCCTTTTAAAGGTCCGCAACGCATCAGCAACCCGACTGAGGTTGCGGATGTCTACGGACAACGATCACCACTTCCCTTACACGCAATATTAAAATGTACGTACCTACTATGTTAGATACGTTTTACCATCACAGCGTTTATGCTACCTATATATTTAGACTCCCGGAATTACTATCCCGATATTAAGAGACTCGGTATTTTTAGACAGAAATTTGTTAATGTTTTTTTAATCAGTTAAATTAAGGTAACTGCAGTGATTAATCACACCGCAAACCTTACGCGTTTGAAAAGAAATTCAAAGACGTATGTGTTGTGCTTAAGAAATTGCGATGATCTCGCCACCTGTCACCTTGGCACCTTAAATATATTTCCGGTAAAGATGGCCAACTCTGCCTACCACTTTTAGGGACCCTTGTGTGAAGCCGTTGATATATATGTATAGACCATCATATCACGGCATTGTAGCTTAGGAAAGTAATATTTAGTAAAACAGTCTTCTAAGAATAAAGAACCGATGAAACTTGATGTTACACAATTAAAGAATATAATACTACATATATTCAAACATTTTTTTTTGGTGGAAATTTTATGTAACGTGCATAGTATGATAAGTTATGGGTAATTTAAAATCATTTTTCGGTCTATAATCACCACAAATAATATTGCTTTTTTATGTCCCAAATCATTGCCCTAAATATTATTGACGTATCGTGATCTGATCGCTCTGTTTCAAAGATATAAAATGATCGCGTGATTACATTCAACGTCCTATAAAACTTGTCAATAAAATTGTATTTATGATATACCTACGAGACACAGGTCTATTAAATACCGGGAAGTCCAAGTTCGCTCGAAGATTAAATTAATGTAATTCTAAATATTTAATGAATATTTTTATAAGTTTATAATATTTTTATATACCACAAAAGTGAAAAACAATCACGCGGTCCGCCTGATGATCAGCGGTCACCGCCGCCTATGAATACTTGCAACTCCAGGGGTAGGGTCGCACGCTGCCGACCCTGCTGGAATCTTGCTGGAAAAATTCAAAGATATGCCCAATTTATAAATATACCAATGAAAGTTAGGTCATGCTTGAGGGACCGCGACGCCCATCATCTGTCACGGTGTCACCTATATTTAGCTCCGTTATTGCTACATCAAGTAGATTCAGGCCCTTCCAAGCTTTTATAAAGCCAAATGATAGTAAAAAGCTATAACTGTGTTAGCTATAACTAAAGCTTTAACTTTTTTGTTTGAAACTTTGTAAAACAGAAGACGGAAGATTTCAAAATTTGCGTTGAATTTTGCTCCCACAGACATAACCGGTATATGCGAGTTGTAAAGTCGGTAAAGCGCACAATGAAATCACGCATCGTAACATTACATGTTATCTACGATACGTAGAGTATCTTGCAAGTAAATACCGGCGGGAGGGGGTACGGTAACAAAGGCTAATATGTCATCGCGGCCAAGTTAATTGACGCGGTTTCCGCAGCCGCGCGGCGGAACGCAGACGTCGCCGCTTCCTCCGCTTACATATTTATACGGTACCCTGCTCGCTTGCCATGCAATAATATCCATTAAATTTTAGTTCATGTCAATGTAGCTTTATGAGAAAGATACCATTCCAGAGAAGAGCTTACGCTTGCAATTTATGTCGGACCCAGAACTATAATTATGGGATTCGAACTCATTTAAAGGTACTTGTCAACCTATTTGTCAATAGGTTACCTATACGGATCATTGTGACTGATCCATTTTAATTATTGTCTAATTTCATAAATAAAAATACTGCATAGTTGCAGGGATCTAATTATAAATATTGTAAAAATAAAACCATCACAGCTGTTCTTAAATAATGAAAAATATCTGTTTTGATTCTGAGTGTTATTATTATTATTTGTTAATATGTGATTTCGTTGGTACATGATAAAACTCTAAATCATCAATCATGTATTATCCTTACTAATATTATAAATGTGAATGTAAGTTTGTTTGTTACGCTTTCACGTAAAAACTACATAACCGATCATCATGAAACTTTGTACACATATTCTTGGAGGTATTAGAAGTAACATAGGATACATTTTAATGAAAAAAATTTTTTTACGAAAGATAAAAAGCCGTCCACGCCAACGAAGTCGCGGGCACAGCTAGTATAAAATAATGAGCTAGCAATTAATTACTAACTTCAATATCGGATCACGATTATTAAATATTGCGTCGCTCATCAGAATGTAAATAGATATGTTTTACGTAAGAATCTACACAGACTTCTTTCTTTGAAATTTTCAACCGGTACTCGTTCGGAAATTTGTCACCTTGGAGTTTATCAAAGGTGATTTCAATTAAAAAGCTTTAATCGAGCCTGAAATGGTCGTCGAAATCAGCGCCATTTGTAATCACCACGCCGTGAGTTTATACTCTTTAATGGACTTTGGAGAAGTAGTTCTAACTCTCCTTATGGCTAAGATATTTGAGGAAAAACTAGCCGCCACCTACCGCAGTAAGTGGCGAAGTTGGGGAAGTATGGCAGACGAAGCTGGTGTAGCAGCGTGGCGTGGCGTGGCGGGCCCACTTGGCGCGATTTAACGTGTTTCATTAAAACGTTTTGTCGGTGTAATCGCAAGTAATTTAAGTGAAGAGAGCCGAGCTTCCGACTTTGTAAGTATTTTGTGTTTTCTTTTTTAATTACTTCGTTTTAACTTTGTTGTCGAGCTTTTAAAAGCTGACTGACAGCGAAATAACAAAGTTCCTTATAACTATTTAGGGAGAATTTAATGAAACGTTGGGTTTAATACGAAAACACTTCATGTATTCGTTGATTCGTGAATGCCTCCGGATAGCTCATTGGTCACATTATTTGAAGTTTCGAAGGATATTTTCTATTAATATACTCGTAAATAAATAGTCTACTCTTTATATTTCTTTAATACAATAATTCCTTCCCACCCACACACCCACTTTCCGCCAAAGATATATTTGAGGTGCCAACGAGACGGATGGCGAGTCTGTCATTGTAACTCAAGCACGACTATACATACAATATATCCTCACACCTTCCCACAAGGGTCCTCAAATGGGTAGGTAGAGGTGTAAAGGAGTTGTAAAACCCATGCATCCACTTTCCGCCATCGTAAAGCTCGTAGTGTCACTAATCACTGTACTTAAGTTCAGAAAAACTAATTGGTACAGTCGGGAATTGAACTTGCGATCTTTGTGTTGCAAGCAACTACTCCACTCGGGCCAATTTAGGTATTTGTACCTATCTACGAACTGGAAATGATCCAGCGACGTAAAATATTCTAGCATAGAAATGCAAGAGCAAAACACTATGCGTCCACTAAGCTCATGTTAAATACAACGAAGCCGTGAATGATGTCGGTAGATGCAGCTCAGTCTGCGGTCTCTGGACTTATGCGCCGTTGGACTCTAGTTATGAGCTGCCCCGACTATAAGTTACAGGCTACATCTGCTCCATCATTCTACCTACTTCGTTATATGACTTTCAAAATATATGTTGGAATTAACTAACTGTTGAGATTTCCCCCAGTTAAAACTATTTGGCGATGAGAAAAGATTTTAACAGTGTCTGCAACGAGCGAATCCGCACCCTTGCTGCTGTTAGTGTCCATAATTGGCAGCATAATTAGCCTACCAGACGCTTGCACTGGAGGTGTTTAAAACTACATAGCATTGGCTAGACAGCCTCGCCATATGCCTCTCATCTCGCCGCATCTTACCACGCCTTTGTTTTCGACTTAAGTTTAGTTGGCTTCCTCAAATGGATTTGGTTCACTCTGAAGCACGCTATGCGACAAATCACTGTAGGTACCGTTCAACAAACCTATTTGAACTCATCGCGAATTAAATTATGAAACACAGTGAAT
The DNA here is from genome assembly GCA_016069955.1 of Drepana arcuata. NCBI lineage: Eukaryota > Metazoa > Arthropoda > Insecta > Lepidoptera > Drepanidae > Drepana > Drepana arcuata. Next base: position 47,865 of record JACCPG010000045.1, read on the forward strand.
TATTGTAGTAAACTCGTTTGTACTGAAACGTTGGTACAAGTTAGGGTCTGAAAATGTAGACTCAAGTAAAAAATACCGAAGATTCATTTGGTAAGGCCTTAAGATGTATTTAATGAATAATTCATACAAGTAGATATGCGGTTCAATATCTACCAACTCCTATACACATTTCCTATTAATATCACAAATACATTGTTTTACAAGCGAAGTAGGTACCGAGATTTCCAAGTGGGTAAGACCCGCCCACAGTAACGGGTTTGCAAAACGCAAAAAACGTGCAAGACCCGCCCTAAAACACTGTTTATTTCTTTCTTCTTTTATCGCAAAGAGCTTTAACAATGTACTTATTTAGTTTGCCAACCGTTATCCATCGGATTTGCAAAGAAAACAAATGTATAGCACGCTAAACAAGTTTGGATGTAGCGTGACGCGGCTGCTATGTTTTGATGCTTATATCTTCACGCTTTCGCATAAAAGTTTCCGACGGAGTAGTCAGGGATGTAATGACACCTATATTACGCCCTAGTATATTTAGGTGTCAACGCATCCCTTAAGCACGATTCCACACGTGTCTTTGAAATTCGATACATTCGTTAAAAGGCGTCGTGGCAAACTGGTTTGAGTTGCTTGCAACACAAACAAGATAGCAAGTTCGAATCGCGACTGTATCAAAAATCACGAGCTGGTGTAGGAAAACATCAAAATTAACCTTAAACATTAAATGCGTACGTTTGAGAATAATTTAAAAGACTGGCTATTCCAATTCCTACTACACACCTCTGCCTACCCTATCGGGGACCTTTTTATGATTTTATCATGATTATATGTATTCTTCAGCATACAGTTCATGGTATATCGTCCTATATTCAATTATCACTTTTAGTAACATTGTTTTATTTAAATGTTTTAAACTCTTTCCTCGCTTTTAAAGCTAAAGGAATGAATAAAGGTATATATCTAGTCTTACTAAGTGGAAATTTGTCTGTGAAATTGCAGACAGAGTTTCTAGGAGTAATATATTATGTTACGAAATTAGTAGAAGAGTTGATTTTCAGTAGTATAATAAGTTATAACCTGCTTCTTATTATTACTTAAGTATCGTTACGTTGGATCAAAAGCTAAAGTTCGAGCTACAACGCAGCATACTTTGTAAAGAAAATGCATTTAATCAGGTCGCGCACGTCTCATAACATGCCTACGGCACGTGTATTTTATGAATTTCTTACATAATTCCTGAGAACAATTACTTTAATACTTTCATCGTCAAACGGAGGTAGTACCGCCTTGACAAATACTTTAGTAAATAATAAAGTTCGGCTACGTATGAAGTTCGCGTTTCGAGCAAGGAATGTATATATTGTTCCTATGAGGAAATTATATGTTAAGTTTTTGTAGTAATAATTGCAAATCTTATTTATACTTACTTATAAATTTGCATATTACATGATATTTTTTAATAAAAATAAGAAAATAATAAAAATAATAAAATAATAGTATAAGTAATATTTTTAACATCATACTTAAATTTGACCTTTGTTCAGTATAGCGTTACCAACGAGGATGTGACGAGAAATGTGTAGCTAATCGTCTCAGCCTAAATAATAGCATTATTAATTAATAACTTGAAAGTCAACACCCTTCGCCATGTCATTAGTTCCACCAGAGGCGTGCGAGTATATCAATCATTAGTTGCGTTATCGTTCGCACACACGACGAGCCTCAAAACTAACTTCACAGGTTTCTAATAAAGTTTAACGTAAATACAAATTTGTACATTAATTTAACTTGATATATCCTGCGGCTTGCATACGGTCAGTGTTATTTTGGAACTGATAAAAAATTACACATCTAGCTTTTATTTCGAATAATTTTAACTCTGTAAACTGAATTTCCGAGCGGTCAGGATCAGTGTGGCTTTGCGCATGCTCACCGCTGTTACTTTTCAACCCGAAATTCCTAACCGCGAATTTAATATTTAATCTCACCCTTGTCTAGAACATTTACCGGGCGAGTGTCCCGGAATACTTTCCCTATCTGTGGGATAGGCACACATTGGTTAGGCACAGTTTTTTTAATCGCCCGGCGACCACTTGACGTGCGGTGTGATGGATGGCGACCGGTACCCGGGTCACGTTTTGTCATTTTATTAATACTTAAATTGGTCACCCGTGACGTGGGCAAAATACGAAGAGGACAAAGCTTAATATTATTTTTAGCCAGCGTTTGAATGGTGGTCGATCATCCAACCGTTGCCGGGTGGATACTACCAATTTGAAACATTCCATCAAAATGCCACCGCATTACATCTTCACGCTTTCCCCATATCACCCAAATTCCGCCAGAGATATTAAAGTTAGTTAGCCAACGTCACAGATGGCGAGTCCATCGCCGTTACTCAACTATGTCTTTAAACTTCATTTGAGACTCCAGGTATGAACATTCTTCGGTATCAAACTCATGAAATAAGTTTATAATGTTGTTATTATATGTTATGTACAATATTGAGTACATATAAACTTATTTCATGAATTATATATACATTTTATTTATTTATTTATTTACAATGTATTTATTTACAATTAGCAAGACAACGTGGTAATTACACTAATGTGGAGGTATAAGTTAAAAAAAATACACATAAATATTGTCCTACAGTGTAATTTTCCTGATCATTAATAATTACATTTATTGTACGAAATTGCAACTATCGTAAGTTTAGCTAATAAATCAAATCAATCAAAATATTTTATCTCAAATAGGCCTGGATGGGTAAAGTGCCCATAAACGTCGAAAAAGGTGCAATTTGAAATCAGCTAAAATTTTAATATTATTCAAATTACAAATTAATTGAATTACGTAAAGGCTTACACAATTGAACCTTTTTCTAAATTAAAGAGATGATTAAGTAATTTAAGCGCGGCCTTAACATATTTTTTACCGCCTATTATGTTCCCAAGTTTATATTTTCACAGATTTTTTATATGGCGGTATATGTTTAAAATATTGCGTCATAAAGTGTACAGCGCATATAAATAGCAGTCATTACACATTACTTACGGAGGGCAAATGTTGTGTACAGTTGAAAATTGTGTAGGTAACACGAAATGTCGCCATTTATAAGTAAGCTATACTTACAAACTGTTACGCTATTAAAAATTAATTAAACGTAAAGAAATAAAAGAAATATGATCTGTACACAAGAATAACGTTAATTATAACTCCACTTTCTACCTTTATATCGTGACATTGATTATAGAACAATATATTCTCATATAGAACACCATAATTACACTGCTCTTAAGTTTATAACTTAGTAGAAATTCAGTGTGTACTACATTCTGTACGTAGTGTACTAACGAAGTAAGTTAGCGAGCGCTCCAGGGTTAATGGGATGTCATCGGACATGATGGGTGAGACCACCCATCCCGCCTCGCCAGTTACTGCCTCATCAGGACCTCCAGACACGGACGCTTATTGACGTTGCCTTCACAATGAAATATGGAGCGTCAAGTACCTTTACAGGTTTAAAGCTACGATGAATATAAATATGATTTTACCTTTTTTTTCTAACTGAACAAAAAAATTTAATTTATAATACTATAATAGACTTTATATATATATATATATATATATATATATATATATATATATATATAATATTTATATAGATATTTATAATAGACTCTGCCTACCCCTTCGGGGACCCTTGTGGGAAGGCGTGAGGATATATAATAGACAGGTAAATAAATATGTATATTCAAGTAGGTGTGTTGTATCACGCCCGATAATATCAAAAATCTTGACCAATCAATGGAACACAACATAACATTATAAAAATACTAGCTTTTGCCCGCGGCTTCGCCCGCGTGGTGTTCGAAAAAGTAACTTTGGAAATTTTCCTGCTAGAATCGGTTCAGCCGCTATGCCGTGAAAGAGCATCATACATTATAATATGAGAACTTAGAATTTTCCAGGATAAAAAAAAGGAAGCCTATGTCCTATTCCTAGGTAGAAGCTATTACCATTTCAACTTTCAGCCAAATCGGTTCAGCCGTTTGGCCGTGAAAGAACCGCAAACATCCAAACTTACAAACTTTCACATTTATAATATTAGTAAGATATAAGTTAGAACGTGTGGTAGAAAAAGAAACTAGTAGGAAGCTTTAACTTATACTCAATTTATAACAAATTAATACTAGATTTTTTTTTTAAATTTCAAAGACATTTTTCAACTTAAATTACCACACGGAGGACAGTATGGACTAATAACATGTCATTGCGCGCGCCCGCCCTCCCGCTCTACTGATCAACGGACACTTCACCGTAATAACTTTATCGACCATCCTCGGTTAACTTCGCCATGATTACATGTTCACTTCATTCCACTTAATCACTGTTATAACCATACTGATACTGAAAGCTGATTTTATATATTTATATCACCTATTATTATAAGATAATTTCAATCATTTACAAATAGCATATCGTATACGGCTATCAAAATACCTCAAATACTTGTCTACATTGATCCAAATTGAAAATTGCTTCGAAAAGCTTGCCAACAAGATAATACAATACTACCTCATTTTCCGTTCAATATAAAACTCTGAACCTGCAAAAGTAAATGCACTTTCAGACGAGAAGAGTACCAATCTTGTGGAGAATAATTTTTCCGTGCGATTGCGATGCAATGTTTTGGCGCATCGTTCGACAAATAGCCGGCGTCGCAGTCCGCAGGGCGGTTGCTGACGGTACAATTTGTGCACCGCTCTCCGCGTCGCGGCTCACGGGAACCGGTAACTAGGAAAAAAATTTGAGATTGGCGTGGAGCGGTGCAGCCGGGGCGCCGCCCGCCGATTCGCCACCTTGCAACACGGAGATTGTGCCGTCTGTTTTGTTTGCCCCTTACTGTCTTATTTCCTCGCTCAAATTGTATGAAGGCACATCCGACTACAGATTGTTATTTTTCAAGTTTCTCCTGAAAGAATACACCAGAAAAAACTTTTACACACTTCTCACAAAACTATGAACAATTTTAATGAAACACAGGACTTGCAATTTGCATGTAGAAAAATTTCACGCCGCTAACGATAGTTAACGCTATCTAGTTAGTAGTTAAATAGCTCATTCTCATTCTTGGAAACGTTCCCTAACGTAATAAACGACAAGAGTAGGAAGCTTTGCGTGAAAGTTGAGAGCGTATGCTATCTCATGCAAATTACGCCAGATTTATCATAAGACGTCTGTGTAATTGCGACGTGAGAAGATATGGCTGGAGCGCTTAAAGCCACTCTCCAAAAAAAGGCAATTAAAGGATAAACTAGAGCAGTTAAGTCGACCGTCACGTGAGCGGTATCTTTGCGAGCGGAGCAGTGTAGCCGTGGCGTAGAAGAGACGCGTGCGTGCTCGCGCCACCGCCTTCAGTTGGCGAACATGTAAAGGGCGTGGGGCAATATCATAGACTACAGTCTAGAGACGGGGAGGAACATCCGCCCGTGACGCTATTGCACTTGAAGCTTTACAAAGCTAAAAGCAATACAGTTATTTGATTTAAGTCGGGTGTGTACTATCACCTTCCGTCGGATTGTGTTTGTTCTGGTTTGGCAGATGTCAAAGTTGTATGTTTTGAAACAGATCCTCATTGTTTGCTATGTTGTTGTATAGAAGGTATTAGTTACCTCAATATCGTATTTTATTTTGTGTTCAGATTTTCAGGTGAAATGTAAACTTAAACACATGATAGATAATAATAGCAAGAATGACAAACGTTTTCCGTTGATGTTGATTCATGATCGCAAAAATTTGTACTAGAATTTTTACAAACTTATTACGTATGAAATCCCAATATTGTTTGTAGTAGGTATAAAAAGAAAGTTTATATTTTTATCGATGTCTTCTCGTATTTGACGAGGGCTACTTACAGCAAATTGTGTAGTGAAGGAAGTACCTTAAGTTTTTGGATTAAATTGATATATAGATCACTAGCTGTGCCCGCGACTTCGTCCGCGTGGAAAAGTGACATGGCAGCATTTAATTTTTTAGGCAAAAAATTTTGCAAATAATTTACAAATTATAAAGTAGCCTATGTCCTTCATCAGGCTCTGACTATATTTGTACAAATTTAACACAGACAGACAGACAGAGTTTCTTTCGCATTTATTATATTAGTAGGGATATAAGATCTTATAAATGCAGGTTTCCTCTCGATATATTAACTATTAATTATTGTAAAGCTCGCGGTATTCAAAATTATGATAATTAAACCTAAGTATAAAAAATACTGAATGCAACATGCAATCTTTGCTGATCACCTGAATCTCTCGACCATCATGGCTAATTCTGTCTTATTACAACTAAGTAATAATTTGATTTATGAATGCTACTAGCGGTATGTGTCATTCGGTACAGTAATTAATGCAAATCATGGTGGGACATACGATTGATTCTGGAATAGTGGAAAGCCGATCAATTACGTTAATGAGCTCCGTGGATGCATATCGCTGCTGTTGCAATATTATGCAAATACTCACTAACTGAATACGTTCTGCTAACCGACCATTGATAGAGCTTCTTGACCGCTGAAGCTAATTTGCCAATTATCTGTACTGCGTAACACAACATCATCGAATGTGTAATTCATTAAGCTTCCAGCTGTGTTTTTCAAGTATGCATTTTGGCCAAATGTAATAATAATATTCTCTTCTTCGCCTTCGCCTTTTTACAAGGGTCTCCGAAGGGGCAGAGGTGTATAGGTACTGCCCACACATCCACTTTCCGTCAGATATTAGGCGTTAACGTGACAGGATACTCAAGTTACTCAACCACGGCTATACATACTCTTTTGAATTTCTTCTCAAACACATGCAGATTGCCCCTCGATGTTCTCTGTCATCGTTAAGCTCGCGGTGTTACTAATCACTATACTTAAGATCAGAAAAACTCATTGGTACATTCGGAATTCAATCTTGCAATAATTGTGTTGCAGGCAACTAATCGAACCAATCAGCTCTTATAATATATAATGAACAAACGGCCAAATATCATGAACCAAAATGTGACTGAGAGCTTTACTGACCTACAGATGTAAGGAATGGGACTGTTTTTGCCAGCACACACATTCCTTGTGGAGAATTGGCGAGGCCCAGTTCGTTAACTTTTTCAAGAGCAATTGATACTCTACTGAGTAGGAGGTACGCTTCAGCAATTTACAAGAATACCTAGAATATTCCCATTAGGTATCGATCTATCATGATATGATTCCAATTTAGTTTTAAATTGCATCAAATTGATGTAACGAGTATATAATGTTGGGTATTCAATATCATAAGCCGATCGTGAGGCTAATGAGGCAGGTGTATCCTTACTCCAATATTATGCAAATTCTATCAGCTAGTTGGTTGAAAGCCTGGCTGGCCGTCTTCGCTAACGTAACTTGATGATAACGAAAGCCTCTAGTAACAGAATGGGTATGTTTTCATAATTTTAATAGCTTATGGATATTGGAAATTTGAACCATAGCACATTTTCAGTTCTAAAAGGTTTCTCGAGAAGATATTATGTAGTATCTCTTGAGATCATTTAACTGTGGTATTTATAGGAAGATGAATAATTAATATAGGTCAATATTTTGTCCTAATAAACAACTAATCATACCAAAATAATAAATTAAAAAAGTGAGGATGCTGGTTATTCTTTCACGCAAAAAAAAGACGGAACGGAATCGAATAAAATTTGGCATAGAGATGGATTATTAGGGTGTTTCATATCAGAAAATTCAACAATCTTCGTCGGGACAAACCGCGGGATAAAGCTAGTTATGACCTAAACCATTATACGCAGTAAAAAAATAAATAAATAATGCTTAACTAAGCGATGTTTGTGTAAGTTAAAAGTAGGGCCAAAAAGGAGACATAAAAAATTGGCTACAAAATAAAAGTAACAAAACCCTAGAATAAGATTTAGGGAACAAAATAAATCCTCCATAGGAGGTACAAATCCTTATCGCCTGGTTGGAGAGCGATTGCGCTCAGCCACAATATTCCACTTACGTGCAATAAACTGTATCAAACAAATAAAGGGCTACTATAAGGATTGGTGTCGGACATAATATCGCGTTAGTAGTCATAAAAAATACGCGCATGGAGTGTAAACAAGGGATTGCTTCGTAAGATGTTCGAACCGCAATGCACCAAAGTAGGTGACGTGGCTCGTAGGGCGACACTGACTTGCTCGTTTATCAAAGTCAATATCGGCTGTCGGTTCAGACACACGTTATTATACCAACTACCTATTACTTGCACACGCGTGAGTCGCGAGCTAACTTCATCGATATCGGATTTTTGATGTAATCGTAATTCGATAGTGCGAAGTTTGCCTTCTGCAGAATTTACAGCTCTAAGGCACGTTTTAGAATTTAGATTAAAGTAGTAAAAGTCTGGAATTGCAATTAGCTGTCTTAACCGTGCTTGTGATGTAGCAATGTTTTTTAGATTATTATATAAAAAAAAAGTTTAGCATTATTTAGATACAGCAGTTATAATAATTAAATGCGGTGGTATTGTGAAGGTAACGAATAATACATTTATTAATCACAATACTTGTCTCAATGAGTCCTATACTCGTTAAAAAAGAACTTTGACTGCGAGTTTAATAAAATTGATTACGTGATTATGATATAACAATTTTATACCATTACGCTTGCATTTAACTTTCAAAGTGTGATTTTTCTATACAAAGTTACAAAAATCATATTTCTCCTCGAATTGAAAATTTAATACCGATTTTCCATCGCACACGATGCCTCTGTCGTTAGCTAACGTGTCAGAAAACTTATTTGAATACAACACGAACAATGTAAACGCTGCCGTGCATAACGGAACGAAGGCGTTTGACAGCGGCAGTATAACCTACACCAAGAAACAATACAACGCGCAATACGTACATAAATCAAATTTTTGTATCCGACTCAATATTTCTTATATTAAAAAGCAAGACACGGCGAGACGCGCGTCGCGCAAGATCGCTGTCTGTATAGTCTGCGACTATTAAAAATAGAGAAAGTCCCGAGCGTATTTCAGTTGTCATATTTCACGGTTTGGGCGATGCTGTATAAACACGTACCGCGTTCAATCATCCTGCGATAGGCGGCATTGGCACGAATAAATCAAGCCTCTCACTTTTTCACCTGCCACACACAAAAGCTTTCGCACTGAAACTTGATTCGGGTTATTTCTGACGAAATATCAGCCTATTTGTTATACTATTGATAGGGACGCACGTGCGCCGCGTAAGTTTGTACTTGTTGACGAGAGGGGATTGAGTGAAAATTGCTTCCACGACAATGTGCATAGAATTTGATGGTAACAGGTCCGCCCCGTTCGTATAACTACTTTCTTTGTGAAGGAAAACATGTAAGTGCCTTATAACAGTCTACGAATATTAAACACATTTTGTTCAAACTTCGCTATGTAAAAAAATATTAGTTTTATAAAGATAACTATGATAAAATTGAATTGTAGCTATTATTAAACACTTCATATTAGAGTTCACAAAATATTGTACTAAGACTTGCTGTAACTAATTATAATAACAGGATATTTAAAGAAGGTACCATGAGAGAATCGTGATAGGTAAGAAAGTAAAGACGTTCAAAAGTTGAAATGCCCCTGAAAGCAATATACAATGCTGGTTTGGTATTTTGGCGGTAAATATGAAAGAGGATCTGATCATCTAATAAATAACAACAAATATTACATGTACCTCGTCATAATACATAAAGTGGATGGAAAGATATTCATCAAGTCTCAGATTCATCCAGGAAAACATTCCCATACTTCAACACATAGTATATGCAAAATATTTCGTTTATGTGTGAAGGCACTAACATAAATATTGGCGCTTGAACACCTCACGGGGAGTGAGTAATAATTCAATTATAGCGTAAAAGCGCGTCACGTATCGTTGGTGATAGCACAATCTTGGAGCACGATCCAGCTATGGAAGCTGTGAGGCATCTCATTGCGGTGTCGGTAAGTGCCTATTTGAGGCTACGTAGCCACTTACGTCGTGGGCCGATAGCGTAATCCGAATCGACGTGTATTGTGCGTTGCGATACTGCTTACGGAATACGGACGCGGCGCCAAGCAGACTATTCCAACGCCTATAATCTTCGCCGTAAATGGATTTAATGCAAATTTCTACACGGTCCGTTTCAATGGACGCCTGATAAAATTGTCTACATACCTCTTTTCGTGTTTAATGGAATTGTTTTGGCGACTCTGTTAAAGATAAGTAACAATTATTTATTTTTTATTCTTGTAATAAAATGTTTAAGTCTATAAAATCTAAAATCTTATCAATCAGTTCATGATGATATATAACAATCATACATTTATTATGTTATATTTGTTCATCAGAGTTCAACTCTTCTTAGAAGATCAATCATTGAAGTTTATTCATACACAATTTTAATAGAATTAAAGAATCTTCACGTCTTCCCACCAGTGTCCCCGAATGGGTGCCTATCCATCACAACACCTCTGCCTAGAGGTGTGTAAGTAGTACCCACTTTCCATTGGAGATTTTAGGTGCCAGCATGACAGATGGCGAGTACATCGCCGTGTCTCATACCCTATACATTTTTTTTTAAATTCCTTCTCAAACGTATGCGGGTTACCACACGATGTATTCCTGTACCTTAAAGCTCGTGCTGTGACTAATTACTGTACAGTGCTTTACTGTATATTAAAAAAAAACTCATTACCACAGTTGGTACAATCTTTGTGTTGCAGGCAACTCGAGCCAATCAGCCACCACGGCTTTAATTAATTTAATATTAAAGATAGTGTAACAACAAATATTTTAAACAATTTACAGAAAGGTATTCAACGGTATTTTTATTATAATTATATAGGTAACCTAGCTTTTTAAAGGAAAGGCAACAATTTTAATCTAGTAACTAGTACAGTAGTATACTTTATAATTTTATTAGCAATGATGAAGTAACAAATAAATAAACAAAAGCAATCCTAACTGGACTAAGCAAAATGAAACAATGATCAAAACAAAACTTGTATTCCGAGTACCTACTGGTTAATCTGAGGGTCTATAACCGAGTCAAATTTACATAAACAGGGCCTGTCTTGCGGGTGTTATCATTCAATTAAATAAGATTTTGCGATACCCAGAATACACCTGTTTCATGTACTTCGACGCTCACCACTTAATAACTATTTCATTTGTAACAAGTTGATGTTTGTCTGTTTTGCCAGGTTGAGATATACTATTCCGATTTAGTGAAATTGATATACTATAATGTTTTTTAAACCGACTAGCATGTATGAAGAGACTGATGAATGTGGAAGAAGAAAAAGAGGTATGTAAGTTTGAATAGAACTGGCGCTCTATAATATCTGCCTACCCCGTTAGGCACTCGGCGTGATGATGATGTATAAGTCAAGTTGAATCATGATTTGACTTTTGGTTAAAATTTGTATCCGTGTCTCGAAGTACTAATTGCGTTAAAAATACTGCGGAGGCACCTTTAAAAGTTATATGAGTAAATACGTCCATGTAAGTACGTAAAGTCGACCAACTTTACACTTTTTATGCCGGCGGAGCCTACAAAGACAACGACAGGCTAAGTTTTTTGTAATTGAATGTTCCTTCCATTTTCATCTTGAAATGTGATAATTTTATGGAACTTTAAAAACCTATGTGAGATCATATAAAAACCATTTTAAATATACATACATCTCTAGACATATACTTTACAAAATTACACAGTCTATTCGCGTGTGTGTGAGAAACATGAGAAAAGTGGATTTTTCCTGGCCTGGCGCAGTTTGAACAGGCACGGGATCGATTCTTGTTAAAGATGGCTGAAAGATGGACCTTCCTGTCTGATGATATCAACGTATATAGTTCATAGTACCAAGTTTGCTTCTTCTAGATAAATTTATGTAGAATGGGCCAAAATAATTATTATTCTCATAACAATTATATGTAACGCATCGATTTAAGATATTCGTTGCTCAGGTATAAACCCAAATAGACGTCAGCGGGACGATCTCCCTAACATTAATCTCATCAATTTACAACGGCCGCTTACCCTCAGACGATGCTCAGAATTTGAATACTGCAATGGAATTGCGTAGGGCTGCGTGCATACTCGTACATCGGCACGTACCGATGCGCTACGTGTTTCCAATCTGTAAGCATACCGACCTCAAATTACCCCAAAGCTCAACAAAATAGTAATGTTTAGACCTCCATCTTGGACCTAAGAATCATTTTCGGGTGCGCAATTGCCAGTAAATTCTGCTTGTAATGTTTGCCTTTATTGGCGACCGGCGCTGTGTTGATATTCTGTTGATTCTAATAATAAAGTAGCGTGATGTTAATAGGAACATTGTTAGAAAATTTAAGTGCAATAAAGAAGCTGTTGAGTAAGTCGTAACAGAATTGGCTTATTTATTCCCTCGCGGAATTTGTAGTGGAATTTGTTTTCGCGTATTTTGCACATTTTAATCAACGCGTTTGAGGTTGTTTAAACCTTAGAGTTTATTTGGTGCTAACTTCTTTTTAAAATATCATATCATCACGCCGAGTCCCTAACGGGGTAGGCAGATAGTATAGAGCGCCAGTTCTCTCTAGACTTGCATACCTCTTACGCTTCGTCCACATTCATCAATCTCTTCATACATGCTCGTCGGTTTCGAGTACTCTTGACGTTCCCGTCCTTGTGCGTCCGATCGATTTGATCCAGGTTTTAAAACACAATCTAAATAATATACTATTACTTGATGTGACTACACTTGCTAAAATACCATTTATGCATTCGACATGTAGATGTGTGGGTGAGAATGTGCAAGCGACGAATATGGATGTGGGGACATGGTATGGGGAGCCAATCAGTTCTATTTGCATGCCGGTAGTCGCCATTATAGAGTATCGCCTCCACGTCGAATCACCCAACACTGAATTTGCGAATTAAATTCTGCGGGAATGTATTTAAAGCGTTTATTAACTGCGTAGCAGACCAGAAGCGCCCTGAATAATGCAGCTATATGCATAAGTACTAAATTGTTATTTAATTTAATAATTTCGGCGTTTTGGTCATATCAACGTAGACACGTGACTATTACAATCCGTTGGGTAGGCAACGGCTGAGCATTTACACTATCATTCAGTACGCAGTCATGTATTCGTTTGGTGTGATAGCGAAAGCGAGAACGTAAAATATTATTTACACAACCAAAGAAGAGTAAAATATATTAATATAATATATATCCTCACGCCTTCCCACAAGGGTCCCCGAAGGGGTAGGCAGAGGTGTATAGGTAATACCCACACACCCACTTTCCGCCAGAGTTATATTAGGTGCCAACGTGACAGATGGCGAGTCCAGCGCCGTTACTCAAGCACGACTATACATACGCCTTTGATTTTTTTCTCAGACGTATGCAGGTTTCCTCTCGATGTTTTCCTTCACCGTAAAGCTCGTGGTGTGACTAATCACTATACTTAAGTTCAGAAAAACTCATTGGTACAGTCGAGATTCGAACTTGCGACCTTTGCGTCGCAGGCAACTGCTCGAACCACTCGGCCACTACGGCTCATCTAAATATATTGAAATTAGTTTAAATACTGATCGACGATACTTTTATTTTATGATGTCTTCTGCTGATTGAGTAGCACCGAAAGTTAGAATGGCGGCAGTATATACCAATCTGTTTGTTGTAACTTTAGTACAGTGTTATACTCAAAGGTACACATGACACTTGCATAAGTTTGAGATGACATTTAAAGATGTGTACGAGAAAAGACAAATCCGTCATGTTGGTATGTCAATATAGTAGCCGCGAAATGAGGGTGTTACAACGCCTCCACTTGCCGCTCCAAAGACACCTGTGAAAAAGCGTAAGGATAAACTTCAAGTTTATTCTGTTATAAGATGCAGACGTTTATGATTTCAATATATTTGTGAAAACATTTAGAGAAGACACTAGTGCACATAAATAAAGCAAGTAATTACAATAAGAAGCGAGATCGTGGAAAATCACTGGGTAGCGAGTCGCAATTAGCGGACTATCACCCAGCGGATATAAATAAGGATATTATCCTCTCCGCCGCAGTTCCCACTGGGGATAAGAATCATATTATTGCATTCGATATAACTTTATATTTCCATATTAATATACAATGTTATTATGGTCGTCTATAAATTTATTTGGAAACATAAAATATTAATTCACACTGTATATCGATCGGACACTTAAAGACAGGAACGTCAAGAGTATTCGAAACCAGCGAGCATGTATGAAGAGACTGATGAATGTGAACGAAGCGAAAGAGGTATGCAAGTCTAGAGACAACTGGCGCTCTATTCTCTCTGCCTACGATATGTATGTACATCGGTGTAGGATTTCGTTCGGACACTATGCACTAGAAATACATGTATTTACCTATCAGAATAGTAGCTTAATGTGTCTCACTGTCTTTTTGGAATATATATCTTTACAAGTTGAAAGAAGGTAGCAAGTTCTTTCCTAAAGAAAACGCAGCAAAGGCCCAGACATAAAGGAAGATCATACATTGTTAAAATACATATTTTATTCTCTTCTCTAAACAAGTTGTCTAACCTGAGCTTGAAAACCATTGCCTCTTTGTGTGATATGCATCAAAAAGTGACAGACAAATTTGATGTTTTGGCTTAAGCTATTGCTTTTGTGATAGTATAATATATACGTGCGTATATATTAAAAGTGCCTCAAGAAATAAAAACATACTCATTTATTTAAAAATAGGTACAGCTCGTCCATTCAACGGTTATACAAACAGAGTTCGTGGAAATCCCTTCATTACCCGCATTTCTTTGTAAATTAGTCCCAGATATTTTCATCTAAGGATTAGTCAGGATCACGTTTTCACTTTGTCAATACAATAAGGGAAAAGAAAAACGTGGTTCAACCTTATCCCAGCTTAAACTGTTGACGCAATCACACTTCTAGGGAAATCTCTAATTGCCATTTACGTAGTTAAGTGTTCGACAAATATTGAGAACGAGCTCTGATAAATTTGGTTGTATAACTCGCGGTAATTAATTGTAGTATTTAGGTTTATAATACAAGTAAGTATAATCTTCCTCAGTTCTAAATTTCATTTAGATCGGTCCGCCATGAGAGCCTGATTGAGCAACAAGTATACGAAAACGTAGTGATAAAGGGTCTTAAAGGCAAATAAAATAAATGTATAAATACACAATAATGTGTTCAATTTAACTAAAGTAATTATATTGATTAAATCTACTTTAATCAATATAACAACTATATAATGCCAATATTTTAGGTGCCAACGTGACAGATGACGAGTCCGTCGCCGTTACTCAAGCACGACTATACATACGCCTTTTGAATTTCTTCTCAAACGTATGCAAGTTTCCTCTCGATGTTTTCCTTAACCGTAAAGCTCGTGGTGTGACTAATCACAGTACTTGAGTTCAGACAAACTTATTGGTACAGTCGGGATTCGAATCTTGGTGTCGCAGACTACTCGAACCACTCGGCCACCACGGCTCTTACCTGTAAGTGCCGTAATGCAAACATTATATTGCAGATATGTAAGATAATAAATCCCGCTAACGCAGGTGTAAAGTGCTCTCGCTTAGATGCCGGATATGGCTAGCTTGTGATGTATTTGAACCTGAAAGAGCAACATTTCACAAAAGCTCAACTATATAAAAAAATATAAAATAAAATTGTACGCAAAAATGTGTGTATTAAACTAATTGGAATAAGGGTTGCAAGCAGCGGGTAGATATCTCCAAGTACATGAGTATCTAAGGTAAGCATTATTACCTACTGCAGTGGCCCGTTTTATTCAGCAGGCGCTTCTTACGCTCCTCTTCGCTAAAACCAATTCCTTGTTACTTGATTTCTGCATTTCGAAAAAGCGTAAATATTTTCCTCTTGGGTGCTTTTTCAGCGATGAGGAATTCAATAGACGTTTCAATAAATTCTGAATTATTAAAATACTGATAACCTAATTTGGTTTTTGCATAAACACTATTGTGCATAGTTTTATGTTATTAGATAAAATAATATATGAATGATTTTATAAACAAATCAATTCACTTGACGAGGTATATAATATATACAGTGATATCAATTATGCAATTTTTTATATTCAGAATTAAACCTATTTCTTACATGTAGTTTGCATTGCATGTAGTGCAAGAAATTCGAAAGAAAAAGTGAACGGTCCATTTTCTCACTACAATAGAATGAAAACAATAAAAAAATAATAAATAAATTACAAATCATTTGGTGACAATTGTAGGCTTAAGGTTTGTGTTATAGTAAATCGTAATAATAAATACACATATAATTATGTAGAAGTGCTACAAGTTTACAATTAGCGAGACGTGTGTCAAGAGGGCATATTGTTACATATTTGTATTCGTAACATTACAAAAATTTCGATTGTATAAATACAAATCTACAACTCTACAATTATCGAAATGTTGTGATATACCTCCATTATTTGTGTTACGCTTTCAAAAACGCGGATTATTTGTAGACTACGAACTAAGACATAATATGTCTTAGTTCGTAGTCTAATAATTTATTACATCTATTAAATTGTACACTTGTGAAGGGACTTAACGGGACGTAACGCTGAGCCAACAACCCCATCATATAAATAAAAGTAGAGGCAGAACTACCAACACAAACACGTTTATGCAATAAAGAAATGGATTGAAGATCATCAATCCAATTCAGTTTTGTGAGTTTTGATAAAAATGAAACATATTTCGGTTTCAGATAAAAGCTAAGTACATTCGAGGTTTTTCCTGTGTTTTTTTCTTTTGTAAGAGATTGCGCTAAGTGATCACATTTCGATATTAAACCATTTGCCCGAAGGCCGGTGCCGGCTACGTATTTCATTTTACTGAGTGTCTGACGTGAGTTTTGGAGACTTGCTTTTTGTCGCAATTATTTTCCAATCTCTTTATTACATCTAAGTGTCAATTCTGCCGACTCCCTTTTATCTCGGCAGATTTATTTTCCGCATAATAAATTAACTGTTGATTAATAAAATTTAGACAAAATCTTGACAACTGAGCGACATTTTTTTTATGTATTGAAAAACAACAATGATCTAAAAAAAATTGTAACTAGTATATTTTTTGCAGTAACAAATTTCAAATTAACATTTATTCAAGTACTGCTATGTTGGGGTCGTGGGATTTACCACGTTTTACACAAATCTTCTCATTACAATAGACCCGAAACCTTAATCCCAGCAAAAACAAGCCCCTACACATTTGCATAACTACGAAGTTATGTATTGTCGAGTAAAAACTTCATGATTATGCTTTGGTATATCTGTACGAGTTAATATGAATGAGGCTTACTCATAATATTAAAATTAGTACTACCAACTAACTTTAACATAGGATAAAAAGTCGTCTTTATTTGAGATAATCTAGCTTGAAACACTGAAGTTTTGATATGATGAAAACATTTTTAATTTTATTTCCAGACTTTTTTAGCTTTCAGTTTAGTAACACCAACGTACTTTATTAAGACAAGTTTATCTTAGATGAGTGACTATAATAATCTTTGAAGATATTCATTTTGTCGAATGCTAGCATTAATAATGTACGTAATTAATAATTCGAAACCGAAGAGCATGTATAAAGAGATTGATGAATGTGGACGAAGCGAAAGAGGTCTAGTTTGCAAGTCTAGAGTCGTTAGGGACTTGGCGTGATGATATGTATGTATGTATGTAATAATTGTTAATAATACCCAAAAAGTTTTGAAGAATTTATAGAAAAACTTATGTCATTACATCATAATAAAATGTTTCTAAGTATGACTTAAGCTGATACAAACTTTAAAAGTAAGAGTAACAAATAGCCCCTTTTTTTCTGCAACAAATAGCTCTTATGTTGAAATATGAAACGGAAATTACCTGAAGTATTTATTTCATGATGCATTTCATTTTGTTAGCCGCTAGTTATATGAGACTTCGCCTTAGTGTTGTAACAACATTCGGAATTGTAAGTTGCGAGATGCCTTCGTGAAGTTTGCCCGCTATACAACTTCCAGTTTCTTCACTCATTAAGTTCATTAACAAGATTCAGCGTCAGTATTTTTGATGCTCTCAGCTCGCTTTCAATATTTTCTATTCGTGTATTTCACTTTGTGTTACGGGTATACGCTCGACGTCTGTGTAAGCTAAAATATTACAGAAACGCTTTGAATGTCGATGTTTTATGTTTGAGGTAAATAATTTAAGCTCTTGTGAAAACTTCGTACTCTTGATTAACGGAGCTCAATTAGGCACTTAAAGTTAAATATTTTCAACAGAGCTTGCAATTGTTCAGGCCTTGTCGTACTGCTTCTGGATTGTATATCAAATAATACTGGATGATACTTTATTTTTCTTAACTTTAAAATGACCCCGTGCGATTTTAATTTGGCAGAGTGCATAGTTTAAGAAGTACCGCACCGGGAGGATAGTAAAAAGAATCACAAGAAATCTTAAACACATAATACAATGCCGGGACTTAGACTCAAATTTCAAGATTTTAAATATTACAATGTACTTCGTCGAACTGCAGTGCGGGCTTTGTAAATTCCATTTAGCTAAATAGCTTTTGAGAAAGATAAGGATCTACCCATACAATGCTTCTCTACTTCGAACGGTGAAACTAAGGAAATTGAAAAGAGAGTCGCCAAGTAATAGAGCGACGTCAATGGTCCGATTTTGGGCTAGCAGGGAATTAAAATTGAATAATGCAAATGAGTGGACACATATCCGAAAGTATAAAGGTTGGAAAACACTTGCGTAAGACAATTCCTTTGGTGTGGAAATCTTGGTTTTAATAAGTATTATAACGTTCCCGAGATGTACCTGTGAGTAGAGGATTTACATAATCGTTACCATATCTAGCGCAGTGGCGCGCGTATTGTGCCCGGGAGGTTAATAATGCTATTTTCTCGCCACGTTTTCACGTTGCTATTTCACGTTATCGACCCCTTTATCTGCGTCGTCATTGTTACTGGCCACTGGCGGAACTCCACCTTGCCCTCATATACCCCATAGGCAGGCATATAATGTGTTTACTTCACTGATTGCACACCCTATTCTATTTTAAAAGCGGTTTTGCAAAATAGTTGGACTATTGAGTAGATTTTATTTGTTAATTGTGTAGTTAAGATACTAAGCGGGCTGAAACAGCTCAAGATAATGTAATTATTATTATATTTATTATTAAATAAATATTTTTTAGGTAAAATACATTTGACCTGTACTAATGTGTAGTAGATCAAATTTCAAGGTATCGGCAATTTAATTATTATCACGATGACATTAACTATTTTAAGAAAACTGACCATTATCTAGGCCCTGGCTTTTCGATGGAGTACACATATAGTCCGCGGATATCTACACTGAAAGGATTTGCAGTCTGACACTACAAACGCCCCAGACAGTCTCCTCATTCTACTAATGTATAAATGGGTGGGCTTGTAAGGATGTGTGTTACTCAACAAACTCTAGAACGGCTGAATGCAAGTAGGTGAAATTTGGCACAGAAATAGATTGTTAGCTGGATTAACATAGGGCTTTTCAGAATAATCTACCAATAAAATCCGACAGAACAAAAATATTAAAACTTGGTCACATTCTTATCCTTCCTCTTCTATATACCATATGTCCGCTTCTACTTAAGCTATTAGAAGGAAAAAAGCATAGAAGAAGGCCAAGGTTGACATACATGAAAGTCAAAGAAAGTAGCTATCGTGACGTATGAGGTGATCAAAGATATCACGCTAGATAGAAGCAAGCAGAAGGAATTGCATTAGTCCTTATTTCATTACAAATAAGTTAGTTTCATATATTGTATACACCTGTAATTTTGCAGCATGGAATAAATGAGAATATGAGGTATACAACTCCAGGAGTAAAAGAGATGTATAAATGTACAGAGAACTCTCATGAGAAGCTCGGTGTGACATGTAAAAATCGAGGTAGTTGGAACGTGGACTTCCTCTGTCACGTCTTGCACACACTTTTGCTTTATATATCTGTTTCATCAATCTTTCTTCAGTCGTCCTCTCTATATTTCCAAACCAACGCAACATGGCTTTCTTCAACTTTACAATTACACCCTTGTTTGTAATCATACGCCCTCCCGAAGAAGAAGGCAGAGGTGTTACACCCTCTTATCTCTGGAGATATATTAAGGGTCTAACGTGACAGATACATACATAGCCAGTTGCCGTCCCTTAGTCTTTACAAAGGTCTTTCTAGATCGTGGTGTAGCTCATACTTCGGTTTGAAAAGCTATTAATATAGAACACTGGGGCATGAACTTTCGATTTTTACTCCCTAGGTGTAGACAAGGAGAATGTATCGACTTACAGCTATTTTACAATACAAATACGTTCCGCTACGAACACGTCAATGCAACGTATTGCAACTGTATGTACGTAACTAAAGAAAATCGTAGTAGATCCCCAGAATTCTGTTTTCTTGAGCACGTTACGAGTTCACGAAGCGAGTGAGACGATGCGTGCTCGCAAGGCGAACACATGCGCGGAAGTGTGCCTCGATCGCTGTAAAGAGCTTTCATACTGAGTTGCTAGAAACGAACATTAGTGTTTTTCAACTAGATATGTCTGCGTTATTAATGTCTTTAATTATTTTTAAGAAAAAGTTAAAAGTAGATTAACTTAAATTGTTTTTTTTTCTGCAAACTTGAAAATGATCTGATAACTTCATGAGGTAATTTATTTCTAATATTTCTCATAAAATATTAAAATCAATGGAGGTTCATAGAATATTATAACTAATCAAAAATAAACAACAGGAGCTAACAAATTATCTAAGCCAAAGTAGTTGAAGTGACATTAAATTAATTTAGACAATGCTTTGTTCTGTGTCTACCTAACTAAACTAGAGTTTCAAATCAATTCCAAGTTTACAAGAGAACCCAATTTAAAACAAAATAGCACCTGTTACGTATAGTTGTATATTTAGTTGGTTTTGAAACCACTCTCGTTGGACTCGCCGCTCTAACTTTATTTAGTGTATAAGAACCCTAAGTCTATTTAACGGATCGCGGAGTGCGTTCCTTCAAAAATAGATAAGTAAGCGCTCATGCGTCACAGTACTTCAAATTACTTTTTGCATGGCGGACTGAATGGAGGAATTGAAGCGATAAAATGGTCGCCTCTGTTGGTAACGAATGTGTCATTTCCAGATGAAATGTGAGCCGGGTCTTAATTTGTATTTTGCTTATTATATTATTGAAACGAAATAATAAGTTCTCGCTTTATATTGCATATTGTTTAAATATTGCATTCGAGGCTGAATTGAACTGTACATACCTATATAATTTATTCTCGTTTTAGTTCAATATTTTTTATTTTCGTTGCGTGACTTATTGGATTTGTTCTAGAATACTCGTATTTTCAATATTTATAACATAAACACGTGTCATCTTAAAAACGCACCCGAACCTTATTTGGTGCCAGTCAGCGATCTTTAATCATATCTATATGATTTAGTAATAAGAACAACTAAAAGCTGTCGAGCGAAGTTACGCCAAAGCCAATAAATCTAAACTTTGTAAGAAAGTAATTCTGTTTCTATGCGTATACAGTGTCTCCGTCGCCAAAGATAACTTCGTAATCTGCTGAATGTGCCACATGATATAATCGCACCTATTTGTTCTGTTGCTACTTTACTCGCGACGGAATGGCTAAACTATAAGCATAAGTAAAAATCGAGTAAAGTTTATTTCTTCTCAACAATAGGGATGGTATCGTGCCGAGTAAACACAAAATCTCTTAGAATTTTCACTTGGGTGGTTAAGAGCGTGCTTTGTCACTGAAATAGGAGTTTTTCAGTAGAACAGTTACCTTTATAAGGACTTAACGTCGCAGGAAACGGCCATCTAAGTATACGAGCGCAGGGGCGCCCTCTCGCGGCTGATAACAGAATTATCCGAATGACGCCATCTATCTTTTAAATGTGCACCTTACTTTTAGGCTCGGTACGTTGGTGATGTCACACTCACAGTATTGCCTTTGGACTTATTAAATATGCATGTTTTGTAACGCATCCTACATATCAATCACTTAATTTAAATGTAGATTTATATTTGTGTTTCCCTAGGAGGTTCCCAATTTCAGTCCGATATTGTCCTTCAATAATAGGATCAAATTAATCCTAAAATGATTTCAGTATTTAATCTATATTTGCGATGATCATCATTTATCAAATCCAGGAGCATAATCTTCCAGTCATATTGTTGTTGATTTCATCTGTCAAATACTCTCTCAAATCTGAAGACATTGCACTATGCCCTCCTGTTACAGAATAGATTTTATGGGAGAATCGATGGGGACTGATGTTAGTTTTGTTCGTACCAATATTAGTGCATCTCGGGTACAGAGATGGGTTCTGGTAGTTAAACCGCATAATGCATTAACTGATTACCACTGCGATCCATCTTCGGATGCGTCCGACAACTCCACCCAACATCTTCTGTCGCTCGTTTACAACCGATTGACATACTGTAGGGGCGTAGCAGTTTTTAATGGTGTTAATGAAATACTTTCGGAGTATTGTCACGGTGTTAAAGAAGATCAAATTCAAGTCTATTTTGGTGCCGACGTGACAGATATCTACTCAGCTCCGTCTCACAGGCACGACTTTATATGTAGTACATATGCAGTTTTATAAAGCCTGTAATGCGTTTTTTTTTCGAAGAAAATCCTTTATGTCCATTATCGGTAAATCAATATTAAAGAATCATATATGTAAATTTGACTTTAAAGGATGCCAACTGCCTTGTAAATCAAAGCAACCACGCTTCAACAGACTATTTGTATATTAAATAAAGCAAATTACAGTTAACAAATAAGGTTCTCCCAATACTGTGATGCACTATTGATCAATTGATAAATTTGCTGAAAGGCATGTAACGTTGGTTTGGACACATAGAAAGGATGAGTGAAGAAAGATTGACGAAACAGATATACAAAGCAAAAGTGTGTGCAAGAAGAGGCAGAGGAAGGCCACGTTCCAACTACCTGGATCAAATAGATCGGACTCTCAAGGACGGGAACGTTAAGAGTACTCGAAACCGACGAGCATGTATGAAGAGACTGATGAATGTGGACGAAGCGAAAGAGGTATGTAAGTCTAGAGAGAACTGGCGCTCTATACTCTCTGCCTACCCCGTTAGGGACTTGGCGTGATGATATGTATGTATGATAAATTTGCTGTGTACGTTTATTACAAGCAATAACTTGAACAAGTTAAATTGAACGTTCAAACACTCCTCTTCCCTAGACGATAACGACTAACATAGTTATTTTAAAGGGAAGATACAGGTAGGTGTGCCTATAATAACTTTAACGGGACTATGACTTAAATGAATGTTTTGATATGACATTAGTTGTAACAAGGAAACGTATTCTAAACAACGTTTTAAGAAAATATTATTATGCCAATGATATTTTGAGCCGTGGTGGCCGAGCGGTTCGAGCAGTTGCCTGCGACGCAAAGGTCGCAAGTTCGAATCCCGACTGTACCAATGAGTTTTTCTGAACTTAAGTACAGTGATTAGTCACACCACGAGCTTAACGGTGAAGGAAAACATCGAGAGGAACATGCATACATCTGAGAAGAAATTCAAAGGCGTATGTATCGTCGTGCTTGAGTATCGGCGATGGACTCGCCATCTGTCACGTTTGCACCTGATATACCTCTGTAGGAAAGTTGGTGTATGGGTATTACCTATACACCTCTGCCTACCCCTTCGGGGACCCTTGTGGGAAGGCGTGAGGATATATATTATATTATTATGCCAACGTCATTATGCGCAGAGAGACATTATTTTGTGTTTGTTTCGTATTTTACGTCAAATTATCATCTGGTTTCCAGTGAAGCGATGTCTCGCTACCCTCGTATGTGGGGCACACATTTGCAACTCCATTATTTATCCCCTTAAGACGATACATGTAAGCCAGTAAATATTGCGTTGTGTTTAAAGAAAAATATGTAAAACACGTACTCGGGCGGCTTTTGTTGTTGAGAGACGGATCTGGGACGATGATTTTGTTTCGCACCAATGAACACATTTTTTCATTTTCAGAAAATCAAGAACATAAGAGCATTAAACATATTTTTACCTTTTCGCGTGTATTGTACCTTTTTGACTTGCGATGAATCTGACTATGGAATACATTCGTTGATCTTTTATGAAAAAAATGTTTTTCACATCTTTTACCCTAATGAGAATAAGCTGAGGAAGCGATAAATTGAAATTTATTTTCTCCCTACTACGCGTACACACACCTACACATATGTTTATTACTTATTAATGTCAGTAGCAATTCATAAAACAGATTTTACGTGTTATTCAAATGAGACTTACTATTCAGAAACGCATAGTGAGCCTTTCCTTGTAAGTTAAATTAAAACAGGACCAATTACAAACGCATGATTCCATTAAGCGGATAAACAATGGAAAGACAGGTGACTCATAAGAGCAATGTGCACACTAGTTACGTTCTGGAGAAGTTTTCTAATATTTAATAAAATGACTGGTGTTTCTGGAACTTTTGCAGAGCGCAAATTATAAGTAGGGAACACAAATAATAGTTGACGTAGGGCCTCGGGCGGGGGTTGCAGGGGAGGGATGCAGGAGGGGAAGGTGGTAATCAGCCCGGACAGTAATTCGGGAGCCTTAAGGGTGTGATCGGTTAGCGCAGACAAGGGTACCACTACTATCCTTGGAGAGAAGAAATACTTTAGTTCAACATTTCCGATGTGGTTTTGTTTTGTAGCTCTTCGAGATTAGGCAATCTCTCTATAAACATGCGACCGTACGGGCAGCTGCTATTGCTTAGTTCTCGAGACGTCTCGGGAGAAATTAATGTAATGTGGAATATAAGTTAGGGCATCGTAATAAGATTGGGTTCGATGTTTCTGACTGTTCCATCTGCTAGTTTATTTAGCGGCCGCTATATTAGACGGGCACAAGGACGCGATTAGTTAGATGTATAAGATTTATGTAATACCGACAAAATATTAGGAGATGCTGAAAGATTGATCCTAGCAGAACGTGTGCTATAATTAATAACAAATTATCTAAGCTCTAATGATTATCAAAAAAATCTCAATAAATACAAATTCTCGCTCTCTTTGACTCTAGCGTAACGAAAAATAAAAGAAAAGCGTGGAGGGATGTAATTTGTTCAATATTTTATTTAGTATATCTATAAAATATAGTTCATATTTTATTCGGTTATTGAATTTTGTATAAAAAACAAGTAGGTAGAAAATAAAGTAAGTAAATACAGACATTATGTAAGATTCCACTTTTTTCGTCCTCGTTTGTTCCATATACCATATTATGCATTTTGATTTATTGACTAAAATATAAACATGGAAAACAAGATAGCTGAACCACCAACAAAAAGTCAGCCATAACCCAATTAAACTTGCTTTGAATCTTTTGAGCGACACAGACTAACGTCTACCTACGCAACACTCATTGGTTTTAAGTGTACCGTCCGCCACTGAAGAGTGCTCGACTCTCTTTAACCAGACTTTGGGTATCTTTGCACCTTAATTACACTCAGCCTCGGCGTAAGTACGACACGTATCTCAATCGACATCCGAAAAGAAAGGGGAGTGAAAAAAGCAGATCCTCAGCAAAAAGCGAGGACCCTCCACAAAGGATTTTAAGACATTAGAATGTTGCTCTCAATTTGAGAGCTCTTCGATTAACTTTGATCTATTATTTTTAGCTTGAACGCTTGAATAGAAGTGTGTTAGGTTTCAG
Source organism: Drepana arcuata (assembly GCA_016069955.1). Classification (NCBI taxonomy): domain Eukaryota; kingdom Metazoa; phylum Arthropoda; class Insecta; order Lepidoptera; family Drepanidae; genus Drepana; species Drepana arcuata. Next base: position 73,741 of record JACCPG010000045.1, read on the forward strand.
GTTTAAGATAAGAAAATGTTTCTATTGTTCCTTATTGAGCTGACTAGAATGAAGTGAGCTTTGTTACAATGTATTTAGGGATACGTATTTTATGGTCTAAATTTGATAAGAGAATGCTGCCCATAAGCTTTGTATGAACAATATATATATATTCCAAAATTCATGACATTTAAATGAAACATTCCATACACAATAAAGCTTTTTAAAGTAAATATTTGTTGGAATACAAATAAATATTTAACTAAAGATAAAATGTTCTATGGAACCGTCTCTTTCTTAAAATCGAATAAAAAATATGTAATTCCTTTAAAATTATCCAACATAATAATCATGGACTCGCCATCTGTCACGTTGGCACCTAATATACCTCTGGCGGAAAGTGGGTGTGTGGGTATTACCTATACACCTCTGTCTACCCCTTCGGGGACCCTTGTGGGAAGGCGTGAGGATATATTATTATTATAATAATAGTTCTTTTCAAAAGCGCATGTCTCACTTTTTGTGAACTAAAATGCAAATTACTTCACTCTGTAAAACCAGTTCTATTTTATCTATTGTATCTATATTTACAAAGTTATTACCTCATTTTAGTATTTTTTTTTACTTCATTGTGAAGTTATTTATATATAAGGCTCTGCTATATGAATAGACGGGCATACACTATTTAGAACACCGTACCATTTTTTAACCTAAATAATTGGAAATAAAGTTATGAATATTAGATTTTTTACTTGCACTGTGTCCTGCTGCTGGACAAAGACATCCAACTATTTCACCATAAAATACACAAATATATACAATCCCAAATTTAAATTTCAATTACATATTTAAAAATTGTTTGGGAGTAATACTTGCTACTGGATTATACTATAACCTGTCCATATTTGTTGGGCACAATAGGTAATATTCGGCTTAGCCTGGAGAGCGCTGAATCCAAGAAAAGTCTGTCTTATCTGGCAACTTTTACATTATCTGTCGAACTCTTCTATAAATTTCAGCCCCCAACTCTACTTACGCTTATCAAGTCAAAACTACGTAAGCGTGTATTTATTTGTTTCTATTTTCTGGCTGATTGAGTCTGTAACTTCTGAGGAAGAGACTCGTTGGTGGGCCGGCCTACCTTGCAAACTTCCTCGCCCCTGATTCGAAATCAGTTAATGCAAAAGTTTATTTTTATAAGTAAGATTACCCAGGACTTTGGATACAAGTTCGTAGGAGCAGCTTTCTTTCCGAATTCCCACAAAGTATGGTTGTACCGATGCTGGAGGCCCGGCTTCGGGATTAATACTGAATTTAAAATGATTTCGGGACGCTCCTGTATTGTAGACATCCTCAAAGTTTCTTGACGTCATGTAATATTGGATTATATTGTTCAATATGTTTGTAAAATACCGTTAGATAGATGTTATAACATGAACTTTGCAGGCTCACATTCCACTGGTTGAGTTGGTAATGATGAGCGACTAGCTTTACGGCGAAAAAAGGAACATCGCGAGAAAACCCCGATACTTTTGAATTTTTATGTGAAATATATTTCCCTTGTATGAGTGTGTGAAGATGTAAGCTGGAATGGCATTCGTTTGTTTAATGTGTGGTTTTAAATATGTAGTAACACTCCTAAATCAATTACGCTACTTAATTCGGTGAAACCATTGGCCAGCGTTATCGTTTGTACACGTCCAATAGCCAGGATTTATGCTCGCTTTCCGATGGAGCTCATAAACATTGTAAAACTTCCGGCAGATGGCAAGCGGCCGCCGATTACGTTGCTACGCATCCCTACAACGTTAATACGAGACAATTGTACGCATATGGGTAAATTTTAAACGCATGTTTACTAAGCATTTTAGACAAAAGGTTTTGATACAATACGATGAGTCTGCGTAAATACATCGAGCGTGTGTACTTATGTAGGCGTGTGAATTCGAATGTTTAGTAAAATGTGTCTGGTATATATTTTTGGAACGTATGTGGATACGTACGTACCTTTGATGGGATGTGAAATATACACTATAGCGACTTCAATGCTAATGTCACCCGATAAAATTAATTCGTTTTATAAATTTACTTGCTCATCCAAATCACTGGCCAACTGAATACCGACCGCATTGTCGAAACCAATTCAGAGTATAAATGAAATTTTAATATTAGTTTACTACCTTCATATCTCTCACATAGAGCTAGATATTAAAACTTTAATATTTCTAGGAAATTAAAAATAAGTGGTATAAAAAATAGGCGGGTGAAAGGACGGTGCCAAACTAGTATTTAGCTCATGTAAGTGACCACATATATTTTAATTGATCAAGAATCATGTTGCGGCTTCTAAATTTGCCAGCGACATCCACTCCATCATATTACGCCATTAACGCCTGAGTGACGCGGCCACTAATTCACGTTTAAAAGCCTGCACTTGACTCAAAGTCAGCAGTAATTTCGTCCTAGTCGGGAATCCCAAGTAAAAATCTAATTTATCAAGTAGTACGTTGTGGCTATTGTAATTGTGTTACAGGAATAATAGGAAGATAGTAACACTGCAATTTGTTTCAATAAGAATTTTGTCCCAGGAAAATAATGTAAGTCTAATAAACACCGCCACTTAGCATGCCTACCTTGTAAGAAACTTGGAGGCTTGAAATTTTACCACGCCTGTGATCGTCGTTCAGCAGCTTGTATTTTTGTGTATGTTATCGACGGGCGACGTATAAATCACCTTAAGTTATTAAAACTCGTATTATCAGTTAATATACAATAATAATTAATATCATTAGGTAACCTCCTTTATGAGTTAGTCGGGAAATGAACTCCATCCATAGGATCTAGTCAGAAACAAAGGGCTATACGTTGTTAGGTGTATTAGTAGCGATTTGTTTTCATGGACCTGTCAGAGTCAGGTCGGGTCGCGTCTTGGGCCTTCACGCGCCGCTGCACCGACCTTAAGGCACATTGTGGTTAGAGGTATAAAAGGATGCGATTTCATAAACTATAGCGATTTGTTTCATTTACCGAAAAGCGAAACATTGGGTCACTTCAAAACATCGCTTTTTTTCTACTACTTATTCCCTAAATGTATATGTAAAGAAAACCCTTTTTCTCTTTATTGTAGTTTTAAAGCGCAACATTGGGTCTCTAATGAACATTGGTCACTTTGAAATATCACCTATATTTTTTAACTACTATTTCCCTAAATGTATATATTGTAAAGAAAACCCATTTTCTCTTCTTTTGTCTTTGCAAAAGCCAAGAAAATACGTATTTATTATTCGTAATAAATGGGCTATATAGATTTTGTACATTACTTAGTTGAAAAAATAAATATAAGATTTTTGGCATCTGACCTAAAGACAAGAGTGACTCGGTTAAACAGGCGGTAAAAATTGCAAATGCTTTTCCTTTGAAATATATTAAAATCACAGGTGAAGTCATTTAATTCAGAGCTATTTTACTACACAGTATGTACAATAAAACAAACTTATATGCGAAATTAACGACAAATAAATTCAAGGAATGAGTTAAGATTATATTACTTCGAATGCATGCTTGTATTTATTATATTTTTTTTTATTTTATGCTTGTATGTAAAATATCCTCACGCCTTTCCACAAGGGTCCCCGAAGGGGTAGGCAGAGGTGTATAGGTAATACCCACACACCCACTTTCCGCCAGAGGTATATTAGGTGCCAACGTGACAGATGGCGAGTCCATCGCCATTACTCAAGCACGACTATACATACGCCTTTGAATTTCTTCTCAGACGTATGCAGGTTTCCTCTGGATATTTTCCTTCACCGTAAAGCTCGTGGTGTGTCTAATCAGAGCTTGTATGTACATATTGTATAATTGCATGTCTACTTTTCTAAGTGTTAATATCATAATAATTTTATTGTTCTCTCTGGTTTCAAGGTAAGCCTGAACTTCACGAGTTGGTAAATACAAGAAGAACTATAACATAGTTGAACACCTATCCATCCGATGACAATTGTTTTACCTACAGATTGTAGGCAATCCCAACTTTAACAATGATTCGATATTACACTAATTACCAGTTCACAATACCGAAATGAAACAATGGCAATACTGTACATTGTCTCAATATCCTAGCTACTTTCAACCAGAAACTCTATCGGATAGTGGTCAAATTACCTTTATAACTGTTCACGATAACTGAACAGAGATAAGCTATAGAGTTTCAGTAATAACCAATTTAATTTAAAATATACGATGCGGTACGTTGATACTAGCACTCCATACCACAAAGTTATGGTATGTTCTGTAAAAAGCCAATTACGTACATACAGTTTCCTGTTATAGTTGAAATTATTGAATTAAATGTTGTAAATTTTCAGAGCAATTGATATTTACTGGTAAAATTGGAAGGTTGGTTTGATTTCTGAATTCTACTAAAATGCAATAACTAACCATCTTAATTCAAATCCTACCATAACCATCATAAATTAAATCAAATAAAAGCTTTGCAGAACTGAAAGATGTTGTATTCCCCAATTGGGTAGTATTCATTATAAATTTAAAAAATAAGTAAAACGCATATATAATAATTGAGCGTAGTATATACATGTAGCTAACCCATCACTTTAGCTAAGGAATGTTTTCGTTATCTTTGTAACACAGTATCTGTCTAAGCGCATTCACCGGTTGGCAAAGTCTTTACTCGTAAGAATTATATCATTCATCCTTAAAATGGATTCCAAAGGAGGGAAGCAATTTCATTTGTGAGAACCTGCTTCTGCTTATAATCCGTCCAAGGTAATAACATTTCATATTCGTAATAGAATCATTCCGCGTCGCCCGGAAACTTTATAGTCTCATTTTCATTGAAAGCGTTTAGTACGTATAAACTTGTAGAATATTTGATGCACGGCGTAGGGCGTAGGGAATAGGGCCAATCTCCGGAGGCCCTCTGTAGGTTAATCAACACGGTCGCTCTTAATACTCATTTTTCTTTTCAGTCAAAATGTTTTATTCTGCAAAGATTGTTTTAGAAATTTAGTTTCTGCTTATAAATGTGGAGATTTATTGAGCTATAACAAAATGTGCTTTTATTCTAACATTATGATACCAAATAGGATATTGCCTTGCAGAAAAGGTTCCCGCAGATTATGTATCATCATCATAATTCCATGACTTTTATCGAAGTGACACTTGGTGTCTAAAGTGTTTCTATTCCTCTCCTTCAACTTTTATCTGCGTAATGCTAGTCTAATTAGATTCTTTTGTTTGTATTGCATAGTACTCCTACCCAAGGAAGCCTACAGACGCGGGTCAAACGGGCAAGTCTAGTGGTTTTATACATCATTCGCGTGCTCCCGATCTTGTAAATATATCTTAAAAACTTCTATAAGAGCCTAATGTAAGTGGAAATACTTCACCACGATGATAATTGTATATTAAACAGCAAAAATCGCTACGAGTAACAGCATTACTTTCCAGTGTTGCAATGCTGCCGGTCTTCTTATCACACTATCGCAAAATATAAATTTGTTACAATAATTCTCCTGCACTTAATTCTTCTATTGGTTGTTTAAAGTCATACGTTCTTTATAAACACGTATTTGAATTTGGAACATTCCCTGTATTCTTATGTGCCAGCCTTTGTGTGCGATGTCTTGACAAAGTATAAGACAAATTAATATATTGTGTACTCATATCATTTGTATTGTTTAACGCACCCACCACAACTTGTCTACGGCGAAGTAACGTTAGTAGGTACTCTATAAATCTAATTACATACGTCGTGTCACTTGGAGCACCTGACAAAGACTTTCAAGGAAATCGTTAATTAAATCCAAGCAGTAAGTAAAGGTGGTTTTGTCGTCATAAAAGTTCCCCTGCGAATATTCAGGAGTATGTGTAAGATCACACCCGTTGACAGTAATGGTTTGGCTACAAGGGATTTCGTGTATTATTTCAAAGGGGTACGGTGCGTATTTGTTGGCGTATAGAAAGGGTACTGTGTTTGTGAAACCAAACAACGTTCCCATTGTGATTATTGACTTGGATTAGTTTTACTCGCGTGTCGTCATGAACGTACGCATTTAACCATCTTGTTTAGTCTAGAGAGAACTGGCGCTCTACTCTCTCTGCCTACCCTGTCATGGCGGTATAATATGTATGAATGGTTAGCTGAAAAGGTTTATCTGCAACGCGTTCTTCTATTTTTAAATCAATACTTAATTACTGCATGTAATTTAATCCATATGAAGTTTTTATCAAGAAAGTATTGCTGAACTTATGGGTAATGTTCGTTGGTTGATAGTAGGTAGAATCCGTTAATGGTAAGTATAATAAGTGAATACTGTAGTGCTTAGTACCTACTTATCAGATCTATATGTTTGAAGTAATATTACCATCATTAAACAGAAAAAACTCGAACCACAAGCCATTTCCAAATTAGAAATGTAAGCTTTATCAGGGGATAAGGATAAATAAATGCAAACGTGTTCAAAAAATAAAGAATCCAATTACGCGATACCCAATAAATAAGTATTAGGAATATTATTATTATAGGAACGCTTTAGGCAGTATACATTCGTTTCATCATTGTGTTACAACCAAGTGAGATTGTAATTTGTTGTGTTATCGAATTCACACGGCTCTACCTAGGGAGGCGCGGACTGAGGACAAGATTTATGTAAGGACTTTTGTGTTTGTACGAGTAAGTAGTTAAGCAGGGAGCACTGCGCGAGCAGGCTCATCTACATTCACTCTCACTCATACCCTACAAAGTGTACCCCCCTTTGTCTATCTTCGCATCCGCTACTTTCTTCAACATGAAGGAAAAATACGACGCGCTTTAAAATCCTACGCGTAACTGTACGTTGAAGGTAGAGGTTCCTTTTTTTCGCAATTTCTCGCCATAGACACATCATCTGGTGCGGATGAGTTTTTGTTGGTACGTAGGAAGTCCTTTTGTCTGCGCTGTGAAAGTCAGAACTGTTGTAAAGAATGCTGGGAGTGTATAGGCATTGTTTTCAGAAAAATCTAAGCTTAGACTTTTTATAGAGAATCGCGGCGGCCGTTGGCGCAAAACTCGACTCTAAGTAATTAAATCTACTCGAGTTTAATTAAAAACTTATTACTGAATAACAATAAACTAATGAACTAAAATAGCTTTCTTGCTGATGTTTTAAGCTTTTTGTTGATTCTAGTGATTTAAAGTAAGCTCAACTTTCATGAAGGTACGCCTACGCATAAAATAAGTTGGAGTCGTCGGATACCAAATTAAGCATGCAATTTTAAAGCCAGTAAGCATAGATAACAAGTACAAGCCTACAGACCCTATTTACCCTTTGCCCATTTTAATACACAGAATAATGCAAGGTCCAGAGTAAAATTTTATAGCGGTGTCAAAACTGTTGTCAGCTCTCGGTGTTAAATGTTGTTAATACAAATAAGGGATCTGTTACGACGTATTTATACAGTCTAGAATATGTGTTTTGATTTGTATGGTATCAACACCAATTGTATTATAATGAACAAATACAAACTTTTTAGATGAGAAAAAGTATTACCTTTACTGGTATATTGCTATGGGCAACCGTCACACATATTATATAATATATCGTAATTATATACAACGTTTTTAGTGCCTTGTCTGCATCTTAATAATTATCTGTTTTCTTCAAATCTTCTCAAAAAGGTCCACGAAGGAGTAGGCAGAGGTGTATAGGTAGTACCCAGACGAGGAATGGTTCTACACTCTATATGGTTACGGGCAACCATCATACACATTATATAGAACGTATGTATATACAATGTTTTTTTTATTCCTTGATTGCATCTGCGTCTTAATACTTATCTGATTTCTTCACGCCTTCCCAAATGGGTCTAATTTAGGCATGCATCTTTAGCTTTGGTAAAAATAATTTAAATTTTACACAAAATACCTTACTAACTTACGAAAACTAATATTACGATTTTGCCCGCGGGTTTACTTGCGTCGATATAGTTTTTCGGGATAATAAATATCTCTCCGGTCCTTTCTTTTATCTCTCTATTCCATGCATCGATATGTTATACCTATCGTTTTTCTATTCCTTGGGAATCACTTTGCTAAACGTAACCTATGAGCTTTACTTTACTTTTGACTACGTATGTGCAAAGCTTTATGTTAATTAAGCTTTTGACTATAAAAGGCCGCAATAAGCCGTGGTGGCCGAGTGGTTCGAGTCTGCGACACAAATATCGCAAAATCGAATCCCGACTGCTTACCAATGAGTATTTCTGAACTTAAGCACAGTGTCGCACCACGAGCTTTATGGAGAAGGAAAAGATCGAGAGGAAACTAGCATACCCCTGAGAAGCAATTCAAATGCGTAGTATAGTCGTGCTTGGGTAACAGCGATGGTCTCGCCATCAATCACGTTGGCACCTATTATATCTCTGGCGGAAAGTGGGTGTGTGGGCATTACCTATACACCTCTACCTACCCCTTCGGGGACCCTTGTGAGGATTATTTATATAACAGACGTGAAAACATTACGAAAATAAAAATAAACATTAAAAGTGTATTTTTTTTCATCATCATTTGTATTTCAATCAACGAACACATAATAGTGCTAAAAGTACTTCAATTAAAATTATGCCAGTTCCAAGCTTATCAACTGTAATTGCCACATTAACCTTCCAAGCCTACATAAGCATACACGAGCTTCATATGATTGGTCCAATTAATCATAACTTTGTTTTATTGAGCTCGGTGGTATACCAGTAGTGCAAGAGTTCACGAAGGCATGAAATTGGATCGCAAAATCCAACCGCACGCCTCTCTTATAACTGGAGCACAACCGATTTTCAAATTTCGATAATGTTGCACTTTTTGTTACTTAACTTCTATTTTCTATCTAATCATTCTGGAGTACAAAGACATTTTATTAATAACTAGCTGTGCCCGCGACTTCGTCGGCGTGGACGGCTTTTTATCTTTCGTAAAAATGATTTTTTTTTCATTAAAATGTATCCTATGTTACTTCTAATACCTCCAAGAATATGTGTACAAAGTTTCATGATGATCGGTTAAGTAGTTTTTACGTGAAAGAGTAACAAACAAACTTACATTCACATTTATAATATTAGTAAGGATTATAGCGTGTAATTAGGACTTTTTTACTGACTCTGGTATATAGTTTTATATGTCATCGATTTCTTTATCGTGAAGTTCAACGCCTGCCAGTAGCAAACCTTTGCGTTATTAGCTTATTTATATTAAATATTTCTTAGTGTATCGATACCCTATATATTTGTAGGCTTTATCTAATTAGAGAATTTAATGAACAAAAAGCCCATTGTAATGTATAAATATACATACTCTAATACAAAATGAAATGCTTTCAGCGATATAGGCGATATATTATGTATCCTCACGCCATCCCACAAGGGTCTCTGAAGGGGTAGACAGAGGTGTATAGGTAGTAAGTACCCACACACCCAGTTCCCGCCTGAAATATATTTTAGGTGCCATTACTTTCGCCATTACTCAAGCACGACTACACATACTTTTGAAGTTAAAATAGTTAAGAAAAGGTCATTGGTACAAACAGGATTCGAACTTGCGATCTTTGTGTCGCAGACAGTGGTTCGAGTAGTTACTCGAACCACTCGGCCACCACGGCTATTATATTGTAAAAATAAATACATACATACATATCATCACGCCAAGTCCCTAACGGGGTAGGCAGGGAGTTTAGAGCGCCAGTTCTCTCTAGACTTACATACCTCTTTCGCTTCGTCCACATTCATCAGTCTCTTCATACATGCTCGTCGGTTTCGAGTACTCTTAACGTTCCCGTCCTTGTAACGTTCCCGTCCTTGAGAGCAAAAATAAATAACTTGAAAATCCCTAGTAATAGTGGCATAGGCATATTTAAAGCTTATCTTGGTGTTTTCTAGTTATATCAAAATTTCTCCATAAATCATTAATCTCAAGTAATTTTATCATTACAAAGTGGAAAGGATGCAACGAATTGCAAATAGCAGAGAACACTGACTCGACCCTGCCGTGACAGAGTGTGAGAATAGAATTATGATAATAGTTTTAAGTTTAGATGCACCAAATTTTCACTACAACGTGTAGTCTCGCTACGCGCACGGGCGTAGCGTCTGCTACGACGCCGCGCCGCTTCGTAGACACCGTGGATTTATATGTCTTGCTATTATTTATCAAAGTCTTTGAACCCGAATTTATCCGTCCCTAATATAATTTCATAAATTATATTTTTTTTGGTTTTGCCTGTTTTAATACAAAAAAACGTGTTTATTTTAAAAATATAATGATTACATACCTAAAGTGTTTTTTTAAATGCTATTCGTAAATAAATACTTTAACAACAACTTTTGTTAAATATATCAGTTGTGAAATACATAAAATTTTATGTAGCATCAGCGGCAGTTCTAATTAATAATAATAAATACTCAAATTAAATACCAAAGTTATCTGCAGAAGGAAAAAAATACTTTAATGTTAAAATATTCCCCTAGCCATTAGACATAAAGCGTTCCATTTTTCTAAATTACCTTCCAGTTAGCATTATTTAACATTGAATGTTGGAGTTATACCGTTAGGCAGTAGAGTGCAATTAATTGGGATTAGTGTGTGAGGTCGTGCGTTCCAGTCCCCACTTATTTTTCACGTTACGAAAGTCCGGCGAGGTCCGGCGCAGTGCCACCGGATTATTGAATTAAAGTTGATAAGTCTATTAGCCAGTGTTGTTGCTCCATTCTCTTGATTAATGGCCGACCGTTGCTTTTTCTCTCTCATTTATATGATAATGAGTCGGCAGCCGCGACCGAACACAATTATTATGTGTAAATGAATGTAGTTGGAGGTGAAATCGCTTTTTAAAATACGACTGCCACATTGCGAATTTGAAATAATCGGCGCGCGTTCGCTCAAATGTTGTTACTAAAATTACCTTTGCTTATTTTTGCGACGGGATTATGTTAATTAAACGGCTGCCGTTCCCACATTGAAACTGTAATCGAAAATGTCACATGTTTGTTTATCCATCTAAACAGTTTATTTTGTAACCGAATATCAAATAGATTCAAAGCGTAAATAACATGTATTTTCAAATAAAATACACCGTCTTTTTTAAATAAAAATGTTCATTGGACAAACTTCTGCCAAGTATGTTCTTATTTCAAAATATAAAAATTTAAACGCGTGACGTAAGTACCGGTAGCACATCCAGCACGGAAGGTGGAATAAAGTGGTTCATAGCCACGTTGGTCGCGGCTCGGTACCCGCGCTGTCTGCTATTTAATTCCCCTTTGTTTAATACAATCTACAGGGTACACCGCTAGGGTTACGTTATGATGACATTTGGATTTGCTATGTGTAATATAGTGCGCTCAGGGAATGAAATCCGGAAATATGAGTGCATCGCCGCCGCGAAAGTGCTCCTTTCACAAGGAACCGTCCGCGTTCCTTAGATATTAATGATGTCAAACGCGGAGCGGCTTTGTGTTGGAATTGACGAGTTTCCTGGGAACTATTTCATTTGTTTGGTGCATGCATGTTGATAGCCCGATTAATAAAGTTATATACATGATTAGTAGCATCACGATACATAATAACGAATAATTTTGCTACGTAACACGTCGACCCTAAAAGTGTTAGTGTTGAAGCTTATCCAATTCAATATGAATCGATGTTGTATCTGCAATGTACAATCACTTTTTGAAATCGTGTATTCATTCCACAAACGAAATTTACCTTCACGGAAAAGAAGTTCTTATTATATCTCGATCTCAAATCAAATACATAAATATCTAAACAAAAAAAACGATATTTGACACCATATCAATACGCGTTGTAAAACTATTGAGTCATGTCTGAAAGCCCGTGTATCTCGGCTAGATGCGCCGACAGCTATCAACAGATAGCCGCAGGCTCGTTTGACAGCCTCTACGGGCTTCCGAACACACCAAAATGACAAAGGATTACCTTACTGAAAGGAATCAACCGATTTTAGTGGGTATAAGCATATAAAGCGGTAAATTTTTTAAAGCTACTATTCCATTTTATTCATATGTCATTTTTTTTTATTTCTATCAGCTGTTCTAATACATAAAAAGTTATAATATTCTCGTAGATCAAACTTCGAAAAAACTCCCAATCCTTATGGAGCAGTAAGTATATTAATCGTAAACGGTTGTCACCAGTGCGCACGCATCCGTCCTACACTATCGAACTTTCTATCAAACTACTAAGAAAAAGGCAAAAACACATTCTAAAAAGTTGCTCCACACAATGCCTAACTTTATTTGAGAGGTCGGAAAAAATATGACGTTTGAAAAATTACACGCATTCACAAATCATACGGGGCCTCTTTTGTACAAAAGTTTCGAAGTACACAAAGAAGTTCAACTCGTCCTTATGGCTTTAATTATCCACCCGTATATGGTATTTATTTATTACTTCTTCTCTAAATGGATCAAAGATAACCAGGTTTAATAGGCCATCAGAAAAATTTAATGTGTCAAAAATAACGACTCCAGGGGGAGGCAAGTAACAATAAATCAGAGTCCATAATATACCTGGACAAGTGTGCCGCGCCGGACAAAAACGACCGACGTTTTACGAATCGAAATACAAAATTCCATTTGGTGCCGTCGAGAGGAAATGAAGCAATTAATTCAGCAGATGGCGTCGCAGTGTGAGCATTAATCATCGACTAATCGTAACTGCAGTCTTCGATTAAGCCGCGCCCAGCTGATACAAAGAGACTACAGATATCTCCTGTCATACAATGTATATCTAGTTTATTTTTAATTTAATTAGCAAAGTGGATAATTACATTATAGAACATTTTAATATAAAAAACAAAAATTCTCGATACCTCTTAATGAATATCACCTGTCAAATTATATTATAAAAGGATGATGAAAAGCTCATTACAAAGAAATTTCAAACAACTAAAGCCTTAATCCAGGAGTTACGTCAATCAGCAACAGCATCTGAAGTGAGCTGAGTTTGGAAATTCTTTAACAAATGAACACCGATTAAATCTATTGTCAGATCAGCCGCCTTTAAAAGTTGTCGTTATAATTAATTTTCTGTCTGAAAATTCTAAATTGAAGTGAGAGGCAATTAAAAATGGATTATACGTAAAAATTAAGGAAGTGATGGTTTTGAGAGTTGGAATCGAATAGAGTGCGGGCAGATTAAGGCACTTGCCCAGTCGGGATTAGCGAACAAGCTAGTGGTAATGAAATTCGCCCCGAGGAAATGGCGGGATATAGAGGCCTAGTGCTTTAAGCCTTATCCAAGCTAACGCCGATTGTGTTTGATGAGAGTTTTATCTGATTTGTTCCGTCTGCGAAGAACGTCAACTTAATGGATATATAACTTTACCAACTCTTTATATTAACATAAGATTTTTTTTTTAATATTCATAATATGAATTTGTTTTAGTATATATCTTTTACTAAAATAAAATGGTACTGAAGTACGCACTCGTACAATGTGCAGAAAGGGCAATTCCTCTTGTATCTCCACTGATTAGAGGTCCACAGTCAAAACTATCGAAGCGTGGCATTTGCGAAAACCCAAAGGAGACGTCGATTCTTAGGGTTCCCCATAGACCTTCAGCGGAGCGTGGCTTACGTCACTGGTAGCGATTGTGATCCAATTAGGAGTGGAGCGCATCCGCTTACCTATTTAACTGGTAGGAACCCTGAACATTTTGTACCGTAGTCATACAAAGGTCAGTTCGAAATCCCCTCAAGTTTAGCAATATGTTGTGAGATATTAATATATTGTGAGCCTTAGAAATATCTCATTATTATGCATCTTCAAATTATTTAAGATTTACTGAATAGCAGATCAGCCTTATAATATTGAACTCACATCGTGTTAAGAGATGAATATGTATATATTTACACCTCTGCCTACACCTTCGGGGTAACGTGGTTTACTAAACCACGTTATCACCTTACCGTTACCGTTAATTTCAAACGTATGCAAGTTTCATCTCGATGTGTTGTGTACAGTCGGGTATCGAACTTGCGATCTTTGTTTGCAGGCACCTACATGAAGCAGCCAAACATCATGGCACTTAATGAATGTGTATGTGTTAATATGTATATGTTATTTCAAATCTTCATCCTATTTTTGGGTGTAGGAGTCAAGATAATTAATAAGTCCTGCCTGGAGGTCCTGCCCGACTGGGGCAGGACCTCCACCTTATAGAAGTCCGTAGCCAAATAACACAATTAATTGTGTTGCGTTCCTACGCGGTGAATAAGGTTACCAGTAATGAGCTCCTCGGGGAGGGGGGAGGATTTTTATATTGTGTTGGCAGCACAGGGATTAGTCCCATTATGCCGCCAACACAGTATAACTCACCGAAAACAGAGTGGCAACGCGCAAGTGTTACTTCGTTATTGTATGCGTAAATAGGCTGCGGTAACCGTTTTACATCAGGTGGGCCGTATGCTTGTTTGCCACTCTTGTTGCATAGAAAAAAAAAAGTGTGTATGTATAGATGCATTTATTAATTTCATTAAAATAAATGTTGTGTCTTATCCCTAATATAAAGACACTTATAGTATAACTTTAGATATTGTCTGAATGCTGACGATGACTGCATGGCGCAATGTAGATCGAAATGTTCAAAACTGAACTTAACTGAACTGGTGCTCCAGACATTTCAGAAAGTCTCAGTGGTTTGCCGTCTTAACTTAGGATCGCTTGCAAAGTAGCGGTTTGATTTGACTGTTAACGAATTCTAATACTTTGCTACATAAGAATACATTTATTCATCATTTAAGATTGTTTTCTAAAATCCGCTCTACCATGACGAATATGGTTTATTTTTCATAAAGATAAAATATATGTATGTTATGTGGAATTCATTAGTATTTTTTCGGTTAATAGTCCAAATTCGCCAGTTTGTCTTACTGAAAGTAAGACAGAAGTATACATTGTAAAATAACAAATAATAAGAAAACTGAAGTAATATAAAGTTTTGCAATGTTTAACAGAGAAAGTATCTGGGGAATATATTAAGTTTGAGAAGTTCGGGGTAGGTGCTCGAAGCGAGCCGGCAAAAATATTACAAAACACCGATATACGAACAGTTAAATTAAAATTGAAAGTAGAAATTGGGAAGAGAATTTAGTCAACAGTTAAAGAAAATAGATGCTTGTCAAATATTTTCATTGTTAATAGATTTTTTTTCTTATACCATTACTACCGAAAAATTAAAGCACTCCTGAGACGGTTATTGTTGTCAAATAATAATATAATTATAAATGGAAGATATAACGAGGACACTGACGAATATAATCAGTAATGTAATTTCGGTGGTTTCGGTTCTTCTCCATGGAAGCGACCAACCCGAACCGTGCTTCTTTTTCGACGTTTTATAAGTGCCCACCTGGGCCTATGTGAAATAAAAAGATTTTGATTTGATTTGATTTGATTTGGTGTTCATTGACCAATTTATAGGCATATGCTATAAATATGATGATGAAAAAGATGAAATATGATAGATAAATGTGAGAGAAAGTAAGTGGTACTATTACTATTATTATAATACCGTTATTATTTAATATATATCACATATAAATGAGACACGACCTATTTGACCTAGTAAGTGTACACTGCTCTGAATTATCTTCAGAAACGGTATATACATTTTACATAAAAGTAAAAAGAAATGATATTCCGTATCACCGATATATACTTTCGCATTCACACCGATAGATGGCGTTAGGTCGCATTTTTTTACAACAGTTACAGTTCGGGAAAATTATAGCTCTCTGTAGCGCTCTATAAGCCTGGCATCGTGACGTATGTCAGATTTATTACTTTTCAATTAGCACGCAGTCATGTTTCACAATATCTGAACGTGACAGAGTGTAGCTTCCACACAGCTACAAGACCATCAGCCCGTCAGTGTGCGAAGCATGTAATTAATCAAGCTTAGCAAACAAAAGGGGCCTTTTACTAATGCTAACGATATGGTATACTATTTTTCAGTAAGTACTTCGACGTTCAACAAATAAGAATCAGATTTTTGAAAACCATCGGGTGTGCTAAGCCATGTGGTTTCTGCATTGGTACTAGAAAGGTTCTATACTGCCCATATTTCAGTAAAAGCGCTCACCGTAGTCTATTAATAGTTGCAATACCAAGGTCAAGACGCGAATTCTCGCGTAATTTTAATGTGTTGTTTGTAACTTTGCTGGCCTTAAAAGGCACGAACGTGCAGTATAACTAAGCCTTGTAGATCTGTAATAATAAAGATCTTGTAATCTTACATACCGCAAAGAAGCAACTCTAGGCCATTTTTGTATATTTACAATGTCTATTCAGGATCCATACTTTAAATAGTACATGTATGAAACATGTGTCATGACCAATTTCCCTTCGTCTTTTTATGGTGACGGTTTCAAGTTTAGACAAAATGATCTTTGAAAATGATTTTTTTTATAGATACTCAATATCCAAAAATATTAAGTGCCACTGTCATGTTTAAATGTCGAGAGATTCCATAGTAATAAATGCTATTAAGTAGGTTCCAAAACAAAATAAAAGTTTAAAAAAATTTAGGACATAAATAGCTCCTTTATAAGAGCATCTTTGAAAGTAATAATATCAGTTTCGAAAGCATTAACGACATACAAATGCCTACCATATAATCTACCACACGCCCCAACCGACCGACCGACACACCTATTATTTTTCATATCTCCACTTCCGTGTAGCGATTATTTTTAATTCCAACCATTTTGTGTTCAAAACCATGTTAGGCATGTTGGCAAGCATTTTTTCATGATACCCCATTAGCTTGATATTATATATTTTAGATTTACACGATAGTTAAACACTTTCGTGCAGACTGTAATGTCATCGCTATTTAACTTAATAGAGTAATAACTGAACGATTTAACTGTTTGTTTGTATCGTTTCGTGGTATCTGTAAATTATATCTGTTTAAATTTTATGATAGTGTTGTATTTATTGCATACAATGGTATGAAGAGAAGAGATGTTAAATTATAGTCATTGCTTTTGTTGACAGCGTTATTGACCGATAGTAGTAATTATGTTCATGATAGCCGTGGTGGCCGAGTGGTTCGAGCAGTTGCCTGCGACGCAAAGGTCGCAAGTTCGAATCCCGACTGTACCAATGAGTTTTTCTGAACTCAAGTACTGTGATTAGTCACACCACGAGCTTTACGGTGAAGGAAAACATCGAGAGGAAACCTGCATACGTCTGAGAAGAAATTCAAAGGCGTATGTATAGTCGTGCCTGAGTAACGGCGATGGACTCGCCATCTGTCACGTTGGCACCTAATATACCTCTGGCGGAAAGTGGGTGTGTGGGTATTACCTAAACACCTTTTGTCATTGCAACTCACACTTTTCAGGGATTCTTGCGAAAAGGCGTGAAGTTATGTCTATAGACAGAATAGATTATGACAAGTTACTGTAACAAATATAAAATGAGATTGTGTCTGGAAGAGGAAGGTATATTTTATTGAATAAAGTCGACTCTATATTCTAAAAGCTAAAGTTTTATGCACTTATGACATTCTCATATAACATACTTTAAACAGCTCTAAACAGTTTTGAATGAATAGCCCAAGTGCTTGCAGTTATTGCAAAACAATACAATGTACCAAAGCAAAGTATTATGCATTTTTCGGATTCCAGCTCTGTATTACATTCGTCAGTGTCCCGCAACTTTTATTGCTTCGCATGAATCTCCACCACACAAATCTCATCTTCGAGATCGCGGCGCCGTACAATCTTAACTCTAAATGGAAATCGCATACCGAGCGCCTAAACAATTTCAAAATAGAGCAAGGGCGCCTCAGGATTTTGCATAAAAATGCCGAGACGTCAACCGTTTACAAATAACTTCTTTCCCAGTCGGGGTAATTTTTGTTTCCCCTTACCGAAAGTTATGACACAAATATGAAAACATTAAAATTGAATCGTGGCCAAATATGTTAAGTTCTTGAGGGAATGCAGGACGTGAGTGGACGGCGAATACCAATTGTCGGCTCGCTACGCCGGCGGCCTTTTATGCTACGGGTACGCGTAGAGGTGCTACGCGGCAGGCTAGGGTGGCTACTCTCTTATGCGTATCGTCCGTGACTTGATTTAACGTAATTTTTGATAAAGAAATTGCAATGTTGCGATTCTGATACTTTTGAAAGGAAACATACAATTTCTAATATACATTCCATTTAGGAGTTGGTTTATCATCTTGTTAATCTGTTCTTGAGGTTCTATTTAGTATTAAACTTATTAAAATTCAGATTGTCAATTTATGATCATTGATCGATGCTAATTAGGAGGTGAGCGTTCGACACTAAGTTTCGCCGTAAGAATATTTCAGACCCGCCGCGGTGATAAATCAAACTCGAAACCGTAATGAAAGCGAACGGATCGCGTCGCGAAGAGAAGGGAGGAAAAAATATCACGGAAAAAATCAGGTGCGTCCCCCGGTCGGGTGCCGAGAGAAAAACAGTCGGTCGGGCGTCGCGGGTGGTGGGCGGGGGTGGGTGGTGGCGGTCGATGCGGGGGGCGGGAGCTGGGCGGGCGACGCGTGCGCGAACCTGCCCCCGGACGGCGGGCGCGCGGCGCCGGTGGCCACACTCCTAGCGGCACCGTCGCTCGTCGCTCGTCATTGCGTTGATCCGCATACTTCGCGTCGCGTAGCCGCCGCTCTTCTCGCGCCGACGCCGGCCCGTGCCGCGCGACCATATATTTGCGTATCTGCTCCGACTTTACATGTCCAAAGTGTTAAAGTCAGTGCTTCCGATCGCTACCGCGAGAGTGCTCCCGCAGCCGATTCACGAGCCGGACCTGACCTGCCCACCGATCAGGGTTAGTACGAGATCTAGCCTGCTGATATACGCGGCCGGTTTAGCGAGACAGGCCGCTATCGCCACCGCTAGTGTTCCATGACGCACGATTTAAAAGTTTATTTCGGGAGCATAAAGTTTGGTAAAGTTGAAGAGTGTGCGCCGTGTCGGATGCACATTGCCCAGCCGCAAGTGGTTCCTATCGGCTGGGCGGCGCCGTCGTGTCGCTCCCTCCTCTCGACCCTAACAACAAACAAACAGATCAATCGACCTGTTATATTAATGCAGACGCACTAAAAACAAATCTCCGCTCGTTTATTTGGCTCCGCTGGCAATGACTCCGATAGACTAACAACGCCACTATGTTTTGAGAATTACGCCTAAATATTGCGATAAGATAAGACTCCCTACACTAATAGCTAGGAATAAATTGTGGAATGGCATGTAACAATGATATTAACTTTGAACGGTTCAAGTTTACCTATTTTTTCTTAAATTAGTTTGTGGGCAGTTTGGAGGGGAGTCAATAATATCAAGGGTCTATTTATTATGTTTCGGTACGGTACAGCATAATGTTATGAAAGTATTAGTAAGCCAAAAGGTAATTTGTAATAATGTTTCATGTAGCGCGTGGGTGTAATGTATAAATCGACCATTATAATAGAACAGGAAATTGTGGCGTGATTGAACACAGGCGATATTTCTACATTTATTTTCTGAATTTAGTAAAAATATATTAAAAAAGAAGTTATATTTCTCTATATAGATGAGTTTTAATCTAATATAAAAATAATTAATGACGTGTAAGCATCATATAAAATTTTATTCATCGAAAAATGGTAAGGAATTAAAAAACATTAAAAAAAAATTAAATTTATCTAGTTATATTTTATATTATAGTCGCAGATTAGATAATTTATGAATTGCCATTCAAAGGTAATATTTTTGTACGACTAAGTAGTTGGTATATTTTTTGCCAAATTTTGTTTTTTTATAGAATAAAATTAATCATGATAGATTATACAAAGATTTTTTTATTCTTAAAATTTTGGATAGAATATTATAGAATATTGTTTTACATGAATTTTTACACGCATTTTTGTACTATCAGCTACTGACGAAAAATACTTTTTACAGTCGTAAAATAAAAACTAAACATGATCTTGCCGCCAAACGGCCAGAGATTCCGCTAGGATTTTTTTTATTCTAAGTATATACGTATTATTAATATCTCAAATTTAAATAGTCATTTTTCCGTTGGTTGGTCTCAATAGGAATTATAGGAATAATAATAAACTTTGACTTGCATATCGATCACTTACGGCAGATGCATAAATAGTAACTTTTTCAGTAGTTAAGAATTGCCGGCAAGACTAAGATTTAAAGCCTACTTGAATTATAGTATAGTATATCATATCCTCACGCCTTTACACAAGGATCCCCGAAGAGGGTAGGCAAAGGTGTATAGGTAATACCCACACACCCACTTTCCGCCAGAGGTATATTAGGTGCCAACGTGACAGATGGCGAGTCCATCGCCGTTATTCAAGCACGACTATACATACGCCTTTGAATTTCTTCTCAGACGTATGCAGGTTTCCTCTCGGTGATGTCCTTCACCGAAAAAGCTCGTGGTGTGACTAATCACCTGTACTTAAGGTCAGAAAAACTCATTGGTAGGTACAGTCGGGATTCGATCTTACAATGTTTGTGTCGCAGGCAACTACTCGAACCACTTGGCTTGGTTATAGGACCGACTTCATGTTAACCGGCGGTAAAATCTTCACACATTCCCAGTACAGTCCCTGCAGGAGTGAGCAGGTAACCAATTGACTCCAGCCATGTAGTTAGGTGTACCAGGTGAAAAATTGCTATTCTGTCGCTGTGTCCCGGGTACATTTGCATGGTTTTTGTTTTTTTTTCTTGCAACGCATGCAAACTTCTTCACATTTTTCCTCCTCATCAGATACAATGAAGGGAACCTACGAAAATCTAACTTTCGCAAATTAATTAAGTTTTCATTAAAACCCACCACTAAGTGTCTCTACGAAATAATTAATAATGTCATAGATATTGAAAGACTACGTATTTCATTAAATTTTACTGTTTACTTTACATTTTATCATAAATTCTGTTGCCTTCCTTACGAAATGAAATTCCTGTCTCTTTAATTATTATTTGATGATAAAAAGTCCATGGATTAAATAAATAGTAAATATATAAATGTGAATATAATTTTGTTTCATGCATTTTGCTCGTCCATTGAGTATTTGAGGCGGCTTTTAAAAAGTCAAGATCGATTTTATTATTTTTTGGAAAAAGGAATCTTTAAGACTGCTGTACAGGAAAAACCTACTCAAATTTCCTCTTACAACATACATACATATCATCACGCCAAGTCCCTAACGGGGTAGGCAGAGAGTATGGAGCGCCAGTTCTCTCTAGACTTACATACCTCTTTCGCTTCGTCCACATTTATTAGTCTCTTCATACATGTTCGTCGGTTTCGAGTACTCTTAACGTTCCCGTCCTTCAGAGTCCGATCTATTTGATCCAGGTAGTTGGAACGTGGCCTTCCTCTGCCTCTTCTTGCACACACTTTTGCTTTGTATATCTGTTTCGTCAATCTTTCTTCACTCATCCTTTCTATGTGTCCAAACCAACGTAACATGCCTTTCTTCATCTTTACAATCACGCCCTCATTCACGCCAGTTGATTTGCGAATCTCTTCATTGCGGATTCGATCTAATATCGTTACGCCGCACATTTTTCGAAGAGATCGCATTTCGACTGCATTCAAGCTATTTTCATACTTCCTCTGCCATACCCAGGATTCGCTGCCATACAATAAGGTAGGTACCAATATCGCGTTGTGGACAGCATCTCGAGCATTCTTGCTCAGACTTTTACTACCCATCAACGCCGACATGGCTCCATTCACCTTATTTCCGGCAGTTATCCTTCTTTCAATATCTTTTTCATACTTTCCATCTCGTGTGAACATGCTTCCAAGATATATTTATATCCTCTTACAAAATATTTTGAATATACTTATTCCACTAAATAAGGTCCTGGCTTTATCTACTCTTTACCCAGAAGTTTTCCGATATCAGTATATAAAGTTATAGCTACGTGAACTTTTGTCAACATTAACAGCAATATGATGTTCCTGTCACCGCTGAGAAGTAAACATAGCTAATGATCGAAGGGCGATGATTATGATAGATGGAACTTAAATGTCTTATTCGCGCAACTAGCCCGAGTAGGGCTCGCTATGAAGTATACAACCGCACCACTTTCTTCTTTGCCTATTCTTGATGCTTCTATATGAGAATAGATATTTTTATTATATATTAAGTATATAAGTATATAAGTGATTACAGTCTAAGTACAGTGATTAGTCACACCACGAGCTTTACGGTGAAAGAAAACATCGAGAGGAAACCTGCATACGTCTGAGAAGAAATTCAAAGGCGTATGTATAGTCGTGCTTGATTAACGGCGATGGATTCGCCATCTGACACGTTGGCACCTAATATACCTTTGGCGGAAAGTGGGTGTGTGGGTATTACCTATACACCTCTGCCTACCCCTTCGGGGTGAGGATATATAATATTATATAAGTGATTAAACTCGCGTCGAAGCTTTCGCCTCATTATACCGTTTTTCTTAAATATATATTTACAAGTAAGCAAAGATACGATCTAATGCTGTTTAAAAATACGTTCTCCGATATGATCAGGAAACAAAATACACAGCAAAATTATAAAAGTCTCTATAAAATGTTATTCACTTCATTGTGAGTCCGACATTTATAAGCTGACGTTAAATAATGAATCGCGGAGAATCTGAAATGTAAAACTGTCTTAAAAATTACACCTGAAACCACGGTAAATTTGAAGCAATAAATTAGATAATTCAAGCTAAAATGAAAAACTTGTAGTGTTACTTTTGATATATGATGATAGATAACTATTCATGAATGTGTTGTTGTGTAGTGATTTAGACGACATGATGACCATATCAACATGATAGACGAATTATTCGATATGATCCTAAATAAAATGAGGGGCTATTTATTAATTTTAAACTCAATGCAATTGAGTACATACACCCAATAAGAGAATCGATAATATGCTCTCATGTCAAGATTTAGGGTAGATTTTCCCAAAAATCTGAAAAAAATATTTCCATATATTTTCGCGTTCTTGTAGTCGGGTATTTGGTTTGGCATTGAATGCGATTCATAGGATTTCAAACACGCTACGCTCGATACCGGAAACAAATAAAAATAGCTATATAACATTAGTAGCACTTTCATATCTCACAACGGAAGTTATATGAAAACAGATGAACGATGAATTCAGTTGCTTGGAATGTAATTTGACCTTTATAGTCACGCGAAGACAGCTTCGATCGGGAGTTGGGAACCGCTTACGATTATTTGATCAACTGTGTGCTCCATCGAGCATGTTACGCTGAAGGTTCGATTATCTCCCTTGGGGCTTCATGTCTTTGATGCACTTTCATACATCCGAAATATTTACCGGTACACTTATTTCATATTACCCCCGTTTGGAGTATGAAGTGTTATTATTGCTGAAGTCCTATTTTTTAGGCTATGTATTTACGAACTTTGATGATTAGAGATTTAACAATTTCACTTTACAATACAATAGGAAAAATATTTATGTGAGAGTAAATACATAATATAAAATCTAAGAGTTACATGGAGAAACGTGCATAATTTATTTAAAAAACGTGATATCGTCATGCTAATTGAAATGTATTAAACAATTGATAGCTACTTATACCTACTTACTAGAAAGAGTAATTAAAAGTCTTAGACGTTCATAGGATCAAAACCAGCCTATTTTTTTTCATACTAATTGTTAATGAACAACCCATATCACGAAACATTTTGCTTGCCACTAAACGCAGTCTAAAATTTAACTCTGAAAGTATTATATATTATAGTGAACTAGTTCAAAAGATAGCGATATGCAACAAGAACAAATAGCTTAACTAAATGGGCTATATTTACCTTCTAATTGACCACAGTTGAACATGAAATAACCTTGCCTTAAGCTGTTTGACTGAGTAATAGTGGTTGTTCTTGTTGTAATTACTTGTAGTTTGTTCTGGAGCTTATTATTATGGTGTGCCCACCACTTCCCCCGGGAACTGAGGGTTCAAACAAGTGTTAATTCATTACTTTCCTTGATTATTCTTCATACGTCTTGTTATGCCTGTATATTTATATTTTTACTTTTAATATGTACATACATATGTTGCAAGTAAATGACCATAAAGGGGAAAGTATACATTTTCCAATGTGACGAATGAGAGATGTTTTTTTTATATTCTTCGTAAAAAATATGTTTCCCTACGAGTGTTCACCGCAAAGCTCGTAAAATAGTAAATCTTCACCTAACAGATGATCGTAGGCCAATGTCACTTCTACTGAGTAGTGTTGTTTTCCTGTCAAACAAGACTGAACGCTGACAGAGTGAGACTAGTTTGTACCATATTCTGCAAGCGCAGTACTCCATCCAATATGGTGTCGGCAACATAACTAATATTTGACCTGCGGTATTTGCAGCGGTATAAGCCTCGAAACCACGTCCAATCAGGCACGACAAATTTTACTTGTACAATAATAAGTATTATTATATTTATAGGAAAAGAATCGAATGCAAACGCCTCCTTTACTTTGCTCCACACATAAAATGCTTATATAGTATCAATACTCATAGCTGTGAAACTTTCTATGATGGAAGCACTTTAATTACTAGCATTTGGTGGGAGCAGAACCAAATAGGACGGTGTATTAAGTTCAGCCATGTAGATTTACGATCAAACCCTTTCATTAAACAGGTATTAAGGCGACAGATAAGCCTCTACATTACGCACTTGTTCATACAATTTGGGAGTTTGCATGAAAGGTTTATAGGGACCAATGAAACTGCCTGACCCGAGTTCGATACAACTATCTGTAGTAATACGTAAGCGGTGTGGTTTAATTTATGTAAACGTTCGAATGAACCTTCGATGGGTGGGTAAACGTATTTTAATTTCAAGAACATTTACTAATAGTTAGAAAATCATTTGAAATAAATCCATTCGTGATTATTTTAAGATTCTCCGTTTAAAATAGTCGAACGGCTTTATCTATAATGGAGGACATTTCACTTGCAATTAACTATTCCGAAAATCGGTAAAGCTATCTTTTTGAAAAGCAAACAACTTTATCTGGTTTACTGTTTTGGATACATAGCCTGATTAAAGCTTTAATTATACTGTGGTACGTAGAATAATAACCTCTTGTTTCGTTTAGCACTTACAAAGCAATCGATTTTAAAGCTCGCTGGATTGAAAATTATATGAGGAGCTTTAGAGCGGGCGATGCGGGTTCTATGTTCGTGAGCCGCCAATGCGCTTGCCTTTCGGTTCAGTGGGCTTTCTTTAAATTGGCGACGGCTCCGCTGGCCGCTCCGCTTATTGCATCCCCCGCCCGCAGCGACGCGACGTCCACGTTATTGCCTCCATTCGACCTTTAAGCAAATAGAATTTCCCAGTCTGTAAATAGAATAGAAAGTTATAGGTAAATCTTCGTCGTGTCCTCCCGTCGTTTACGGATAAAAGGTAGAAATTCAATTTTTATCGATGTACTAAATTACGATCGAACGTGGAGCTCTCGTATGTTGCCTAAGAGGGTGTGTGCCACCCAGCTCTTTAGCGGAAAATTTGTGCGTGATGAGGGCCAATTCGTCACCGCTAGTCGGGAGATTGTCTCATTTCAACGGGCTCCAGGCTCTATTCATATTCATGCTCGGGTCTCTCCGAGGCCAACGAAATACAATGTCGTTTTTATTTTGACGAGTGAACGCCAAGAAACTTGCGTGTCGCGTGGATTTCCATCATGGGACCTATCAAATAATAACGAGGTCGGCCTTCTTCAATGGTGCTCAGCCCCATATCACGGCTCGATCTATTCAGTTACAATCTTGGCTGGTTTTTTGTGCTTTATGATAATACATGTCAGTGTATTTATGTCAATTGTTTTTTTTGCGTATAAAGAGAACATGGACATAAATCGAAAATTGGTTGATTATTATAAAATGATGGTAAAGAGCGAGGTCGATTATATCTGTGTATCAGTGAAATAGGGCCATTAATAGGTGTAGAGAGCCCACATCTGCAGTATGAGAGTGAAGCGGTCGGCTGGGCGTAATCCTATTGTCGGCATTGTCACGCGGCCGATGTGGCATCTCGAATTCAGCCCACGATCTGCTCTAAGGTTTATTGTAATTTACAAAACTGACGGAGGTTTTGTTGCTTTCATTCCGATAAATGTCACCGCATCATTTTCCCAAGACGGATGAGAGGAGTTTAGGTTCGGTAAATGAATTTAATGTAGGCAGCATCTATATATTTTTAATAATTTTATTAACAGTTTTAGAAGTTCCGAATGAAGTTAAGTGAGATAATATTCTAGGAAACAAATATGTTAATAAAAATAAATAATACCTCTATAAACATGAGGTCCAAATTTTTTTTTTGATCTGAAACAAAAAAGGCTACAAGCACTCTGTTGAAAATTCGTAGAAAAAAATACAGAGATGACATACTGACGATAATATATTTTCGTTTGAATCCATACATACAAACATATAATCTCGCCTCTTTCCCGTAGGGGTAGGCAGAGACCACTTCTTTCCACTTGCTACGATCCTTACATACTTCTTTCGCTTCGTCCACTTTCATTATTCTCTTCATACATGCTCTTCGGTTTAGAGTACTCTTGACCTGACCTTTTTTCAAGACGTCCCCAATTTGGTCTAGAAACGTCCGCCTAGGTCTACCCCTTCCAACACTTTCATTCACACTCGCCTTATACACTTTTTTCGTCAATCGTTCTTCATTCATACTCTCGACATGGCCAAACCATCTCAGCATACCTTTCTCAATTTTTGTCACTACATCTTCTTTCAGACCACAACGTTTCCTTATCTCCCTATTTCTTATCCTGTCACTCAGTTTAACTCCTATCATACTTCTTAACGCTCTCATCTCAACTGCATTTATTCGGCTTTCATGCTTCTTCTGCCATACCCAACTTTCACTTCCGTACATGAGTGTTGTTGAATCCATTGGGAATAAAACCTAAAAAGGGACAGATAAATATATAAGGAAAGATGGGATTACGAAAACGATCCCACAAATACTTCAACTGATGCAGTCAGTATTATCTATCCATACAACCTTTTCTTTTTCATCCTTTCAGTTATCTTTTTTTTTTAATGTATTTTTGCCACTTTCAATTGTTACACAGGTTGTAGGATAAAATAAATTAAATACGAAATGTAATTTCTTGCCCGAGTGCCTACATTATATGCTCAACAAATTCATCCACGTCTCTACCCTTTGGACTAAAATTATTTTCACGTACGTATTAAACATTATATATTTTATGGAGGGTAGAAGGCTACTAATGGCATAAATTGAAGAGCGAGCGCTGGGAAGCAACCACAGGATTTTGCGTATTTGAAATTCAGTTACTCTGTGTGCGCGGCGTAGTGAGGGTTCGAGGAGCGATCGCCTCTGTACCCACAGCCTTTATATAAATTTTCTCTATGGAACGTAGGAGATGGATCGCTTTTGAATGCTGAAGAAACCTGCATATGAAATTTGCGTCCCGACCATAACGCATCAAAAGTGTATCTCGCTTCCTTTCGTTGTGATTGCGAACGGTATTACAACTTCCTTTTGATTTCGATCGATTTCATTAATATAAAAGTTTATTACATTCATCAAAATGGTAATTAATATTGTATTTGAGGATAGGATCAACACATTTTTAAGACATTCTAAATTCAGTATTGGCTAAGAACTTACGGGCTATTTGACAACCAACATTCGACGATTCTGATAAAACCCAAATAATCTGTTGTACAGACTGCCAGGTCAAAATACAAATAGACGCAATATCTGAAATCATATCTTATTCACTATACCGAGTTAGATCCACTACAGTTGGGTGAATCTGTGATCCTATTACAAATGCATTCGGGTTGTCTGGTCGAGTGACAGGAATGACGCGGCGAGCAAGACGATGCTCTGTATAGCGTCATATCAATCACCATTGCCGTGAAGCAGTCCGATCCCTTGGCACTTGGCCTAGATACGAAATTACACAAATTTACGTTCGGGCCTAACCGCTGCCGTTAGCCCGGCGCGAGGATTAGGCCAGAGCACAGCTTACGTTGGGCGCCGCCCCAATACCACGCTCTGCCGGGCCCCAATCCTTGCCGTATACGATTTTTCCAACCGTCACTAAAATAAATAAGCTCTTAATACAGAAGTTTGAATAAACTCATCCAAGCTCGTCAACGTTGAGTTGAGAGCCATTACAGGCGACTGTCTACTTTGGTGAAAGTTCAAACTAAGTTGGATTTGTGTTAGACTTACGTTTCCTCGATAGGATTATGGGTACCTAAAATGCTGACATCACGTTCGTTTCAAATTTATAACAACCATTATTATCAAAAGATTAAGCAACATAGCAATATTTGGCCCCTAGCGTCTACCACCTAGGTATCTACTGCAGTTGTAAAGCAACCATAATTTCAAACGAGTGGTTTGGTCTTCAGTTTCTCGATTAGCATTACCTGAGTCTCACGTCTACCTTAGAGTCTAAACTATAGATACGCCAGGTTCCCAAACAAACAAAGCAGTCCAAGAGCATGATTCTCAGTATCTTATACCTGGATTACTTCGCTATTATTCTGTAAATTGGTTGTTGTAATAGTGAACACGCGTAACGCCCTTTCATTTATTACTCCCGCTGTGGTTCTTGATATAGGCTTGCCCTTAATTCCGACTTAATTAGTGTCACGCAAGTTCCATAATCCTAGGCTCGAGGTTTGTACGGCCGTTCTTAAAATGGAGATTAGTGTAGCAAATATCTCTGACTACGTTGCCAGTTAGTTCTACTGCTATGCAAATCAATTGCGTACGGATTTCAATGCCAAATTTGTGAATATTTCAAACAATTTATTTACAATGTGAACACAATCCTTTTCTTACATAGTTGCTAAAATTAGTACTAGAAACTACATGTATATTTGATAAGTCCATGCTAGTTTCAAAGTATGTAACTATATTTACCGTATAGTGTCGCAACGTGTCAGCACGAAGAGTCAACTTACGACGAGGAATTCTAAAAGAACTATAACATAAACATAGTATTTTGTGTACGGAAGTCCTGCCGCGGTCGCGTACAACGGATGTGCAGGAAAACGCTTGCATACTGAGTAGGCGTGCCTAAAAGACACTGCGGACTTTACTTTACCTACCGCGGATTACACGAAACTTAAACATGCCACCTAAATCTGCGACAAACCGTTAGAACCGAAGCATTTAGCTTACTGGCTTTACGACCTGCGTTAGTAACAGAGTAAAATTAGAGGCACTTCTAACTGCTCAGTTTGTTGCTATAAATCTTAATACCTCTCAAAATCTGCTTTCAACTTATTTTACGGTCTGTAGTTCACTAATACGTCAAAAACATGTTTATGACACAATACGGAATGACCAAGTAATGTGAGACACTCACAATGGCAAACACTCAGGTTCAAAAAGAGTACTGTTTTTTCTGATCTAATCAAGGACAATAAACTGCCGCAACATGAACATTTTTGTTGAAAGAAGATAAAATATATATTCGATGAAATTTTTGTTGCCCTCTGCCTATATTTACCACTGGGATCTCTTGTAGGATGGCGTGAAGATAAGCATTAACAGTATTTTATCTCCATGAAGGTATATAAGAAAGTTTACATATAGGTAGGTAGCTGTGTGTATATGTAGCACCATGTGTCGACCACGCAACATGGCTGCTTAGATGTCACTTTTCAGCCAGTTTAATTAAAATTTTAATCATAATTTCACATCGAGCGTTACCGAAAATTATTTTCAGATTGTCGTTCAGCGTATCACTCGACAAATTAGCTGCGGATTTATTCGTGTCGATTGACGGGCCATCTTATTTTTAACGTGACATCAAACATCAATGAGGGCCCCACGAGGAGTTGCTCAAACGCCTATTTTCAAACTATGAAACGCAGAGGAGACGAGAGCGTAATAAATTTTATAACACAGCATCGATTCGGATTCGAACGTAATAATAATATATCGGCTCGAAATATTGGTATGTGTCGGTGCGCTCGGCGCGCATCTTAAAATAGACCCTCATCAAAGACAAGCAGGTTTGCAGCTGTAAATCCATTTCAGTGTGGCTTGTCCGCATTATAAATTGGAACGTACATACTACATGTACACGCCACGCGGCTATGCGAGTAAGTCTGTTTGTGTGTCGCTTGCCTACACAGCGAGTCCTGTGACCCCGGGTTTCCATCTCATGTCGTACCGCATTCGTTTGCGTTTTCTATTAACGTGTTCGGCACACTATAAGAGCAGGTAGATGAATACTGTAATTTGCTTTTGTAAACATTGGTTGGCGAAACCTTTTTAAAAAAATGTGTTGCACATTCGGCTTTGCAAGCTCATTTTTAATAATGTACCTAAAAGTAAATGTGAAATCGATGAAAGAGATGTCATAATAAAATGTTGCAGTCTGTGTTATAATCAGCGATCTCGGCCTCTTGACAAACTACTTGTATATGATAATTTAAGTCATATTGCATTTGATGAAACGCGGTACGCGAGCTGGGGTTCGGTGAGCACTCTAGACGACCGCAGTGCATAGATTTGCATTTTACGGTTTTGATACGTTGAGCGAATATTCAGTGCGGTGTCGGCGTAGGTATCTTTTCAATTCGACGCGGCGGGCGCCGAGTGGCCGCTCGAGGGCGCTCAAGCAGTGGCGCGTGCTCGAGTGGCCGCCTCGATGCGCCTGCGCAACGCGCACCCCCTGGCGTAACACCCACGCCTAACACCCCTGCTCTTAGCCTATTACAATTAACGGCAACGCTGAGTAAAAATTATATTTGGCACCGACTACTGCTAATGACGACAAACAATTTTAAGAAATATTATATTATGTAAGTGATCCAACGCGTATTTAATAAGTCCTAACAGTTTTTGTAGTCGCAGTCCGGAAGCTATCCTATAATATTGCGGCTGGTCACTACCGGAATCGCCACCAAAATACCACCAGAACATTAATCACGTCTTTTTGCTGTTCATATAAAACTCTTCGCCGACTTCTGTCAGAATATATATAGTTGCTTATTCTGCAATCAATCTGTGATAATACACAAACATTTAGCTCGTTCAAAAAGTAGAGGTCAGTATTTAGAGTATTCAGGAGTCATCAATCGACCTATTGTTGTCTCAGGAACAATGGTAATATCTTTGTCGAATGTGAATTGTTTTGTTTGTTGCACCCGGAATTCGGGTACAACGGCGGCGCAGCGAATAAATCATGCGTCAAACACAACCATCGGGGGGAGAGAGGGAGAAAATCTGTCGCGCAGGGAGGCGCGGGTACTTCCGACCCATTCATTCATCCCTCGCTCGAGATTCATCACGTCACAGACTCATAGGCCGGCCAATTAGTGACTTCGATTCATTTCCTTTATGTCCTCCGTTAATAACGACTGGTATCATTTGTGCCACATATAACACATATTATATTTAATTGCTAAAGATTTTCAGTATTTAAAGTCAATAAGTTTATGAAAATGTTTCCCTTCGAAACGACCCAAACAATAAGGAAAATGTATAATATTAAAAGTTCTAATATTTTTATGATCCAGTTATGGTCGTTGTAAAGAAGGCTTGTCCACTCTTACTGGTGGGTATTTAATAAAAATATAAGTTTCTTCTATGATCCCCATTATTAAATTTCGAAGGAGATTACGATCTCGTAATCTTGAAATATAACATTTTCAGCTCGTTTGCGAAGAACGCTTAAAATTTATTGACTCTTGCCTTCCCTTGCTACAAAAATGCAAAAACTTTTCCACTGTACGCACAATTTACACAGCCCTGTTGAATACAAACTAGCTTTAATTTCACCTGTATATACACAGGCAAGCTACACACATAATTTAATATGTAATTTCACCTGTATATACACAGGCAAGATACATACATAATATAATATGTAATTATTCTGTGCAAAGTTGTTAATTCTGCAATGCGCCATTGCCGAATTTCCGAATCAAAAAATATTGCACGGAACCAATATAATTCGAGAAGTCCTTTAGTTGGTACGCTGAAAGTTGTACTTAATTGTGTACGTGATTTGGGGATGTTTATATTTCATATAGGCTTCGGCCTCACCTTCTTGATGTCTAATTTTAAATTCTATTTGTGATTCAACGTTGTATAAATGATACAATTTAACTAATTTCTCACATTTGTGCGAGTGAACCAGTAAATTTCCACGAGAGGTAGTTGAGTACATACCTTTTGTATAATTAAACTGTGGGCAAACCCTGTTTAAGTTTAATCCTATAGCCTCTTGACACCACACACCCGCCGGAGGGGAGCTTATTTTGTTCGTCAACACTATCGACCGATGTGTAGACGAAAATGTTCAAACCACGCTACAACTGTCATACGGAATACAACTGTTGTACGTAAGTAGGACGGTTGGTTTTCCAGTGTCTTATTTTCGGGGCGCCGTTTTCTTTTAGTAGACATTCTGAGGAAAAAAATAAAGTTACGTAGCACATAGAGTTCAGTCAGGCGGCAATCATTCATAGGGATTGCATGTTTTGTAGGCAGCCTCTATCATATACGACACTTGTTTCTGTAGTTTGTATTTATTTACTCTTCCAATGGTAAATCATGATTTCGGGTATTCACTACGTTTGGGCGTAAGAACTGACTTTACTATAAATTTGCTTCCGTATAAAGCCATGTCACTATGATTTGGGCATAAAGAAAGGATGAGTGATGCGAGGTTAGGTTAGTGTTCAAACAGATTGTTATGTAGTCCCTACGAGTATCTGGAACAAGCGTTCTTCTTTCAGATACTCGTATCGAGTCAATCAAGTAGGTATACAAAGGACATTGAGGATACTCGAAACGACGAGCACTTATGAAAAGAATCATGAATGTGGATGGAGTGAGAGAGGCATGTGAGTAAAGAGAGACCTGGTTCTCTACTTTTTCTGCCCACGCCGGGTGATAATTATATATGTACCTATAGGTATACATGAATAGCTGTGTTAAGCATCAACTTATTTTGAAGTCTATGTAAAATAAAGGTTACGTATATATTATAGTACAAGATTTCAATTGAAAACAATAAACTAGAGGTCCGAGAGCTCGACTAGACTGTCCAACCCCCGGCGCTTTAATGAATGCTCTTGGCAACTCAGCGACGGCTTACAGCATTTAGGTCCTTATTACGCATTCTCGACATTTGCTTAATGTATGAAAATTTAAAAGAACGAACCATGTTGATGATACTCGAAACAAAATAATTGCTACGGTCGCGCGGCCCCAGTTTCGGTCTCCACATTCATTATTCACATTTTATTTCACCCACCCCTCGGCTTATAATTTGACTGGAAACATAAAATCAAGTTTTATTTGATTAGGCGTATAGAAAGAAAAATCTCTTCTTGAACTTAGGAGTTTTAATGGGGAGATGAGACTGCCTAGCAACAATATTTATGACCTATAAATCTTACTTTTCATTACGCGCTTATCGCGCTTCTATCGTTTCAATAAACTATGTATATAAAATACTAAAAAAACTATGTATATAATGAAACTATTATCTACGAACTAGTTTCATTATTAAACTTCTATTCAAAGGGCCGAAGTCATAGGTCAAGTAATCAGAAAATATACAAATCATTTTGTTACGTTAATTCAATATTATATCAAACACAGCTAAAACACTTCCATTCGCTAAGAGTACGTGATAGCAGTATGTTCATTTCGAACAAAGCAGTCCCAGTCAATCTCACAATGGCCTAGGGCACAAGCATAGTTTTTTCCATTTAACTAGAGGGTGAAGCAAGGCGTCCCGACGTCTCGCTTTCATCCTCTCCACGGGTGCATAAAAGAAAGTACCTACCTATGCTCTACACAAAATGTCGAACCCTTGTGTTCGTATATGGAATCGCTGTGACGTGTTCGAAATGGCTTTCGATGACAAGTGCGCTGAGCTGTTTCACTTTTGACGCCTAAATGCTGCCATTGTTTCGTGTGCGCTCGCGTAAGCGTTCTGGAATACTACCATCTGGCTTTGTTACTTCTGCAGTATTATGTACATAATATTATATTTAGAACAGAACAATTTTACGAGCTATTTCATTGCAGTGAATCTATAGATCCCAAAAAATTTACACCTAACACATACTAAGTCTAACCACATACTACATTTTATAAACGTTCGATCTTCATTTATTAATTTAGTTGTATATAATATTCGACTACAAAATAACATGATCCCACTGTAACGTAGGTGTATTAAAAGGCACACATTTATAAGTAAAGAATCTTTTATGCCGACGTATATGTATTGAAAGAAGTGGCCTTTTGTCAGCACGTCGAGAGGCTACGTACGAGTAATAGGACATATAAAAGTGAAAGAAGCAATATCCCAGCCTCTTCGTACCTTATTCGTCCGTTTCTTTCTACCATTGTAGGGATCCTCTTTAAATTTTTCATGGGCTTATCAACGCATCGATCAGCCGTTATTTATTCAGCTCACGATGTAATTCTCAGAACTTTCTTCATTTACATGCATTCGCTTTTCGTATTTACTTGTTTGTGCCGGCTTTATCGGATATTGAATGAAAACATACGGTGACAAGGATGAATTTATATTTGCGTATTTTGGCTCCACAGCTAATCTTGATCAAGTTACCAATTGCGTGACTTGGGACGGAGGTTATTGTGGCAGAGTGGTTTAAGTAGGTACCTATGAATTAAATATTACAAGTTCGAATTTAGCGGCTTAATGTACAGATTAGCCTGTGAAACTCACATTTTACATAATATGTCACTTAACCACCTAATTATAATGTATCTCTTGCCAAAGATACTGATATGCGTTAATAGATCTACTTGTACTATTTGAGGATAGAGTTTAATGATTCCTAATACTCCTATATTCCTAATACTAATACACGGAGTATTGCCTGCAAAATCTCGACAATGTCCAACACGGAGTCGATTAATCTGGGAACTATCTAGTCTACCAGTAGTCAGTGAGCGGCAGGTTGAGATAGAGATTAATAGAGCGCAAGTGTTAGTGAAGTCGAGCAGCAATATCGTTTCGTTAATGTCTACCATTTAGAACGTACGCGGTTAGTGTCTTGTCGCGCGACGTCGTTCGCCGCAGCCGACTCCGTCCGTACTTATTTCAAGTCGCGTCCCGTGAACTAACGAGACCCACACCCTAAGCCATGGAATCAACATTTACCATCCGGGTGGCGTCTGCATTGTTACAAATAGCACAGATCTGCTCGAAGGCGCCCCGTGCGAAACCTAATGAGCTGTGAACCAGATAAGGTGTGCACGCGAGGAGACGGAATCAGCCCATATCTCCATGAAATGCTCACTGCGCTGTGCTGAATGCTGCCAATAAGAATTAAAATTATCGTTATTACTTCTCTATATTGTATTTATCACATCGTAGAATGATTCAACCGTAATAGAAACGATCTCAAACTAAGAAATGTGTACAATACTAATCAACTTAAGATATTTAATTCGTGCTCGAAATAAATTTCACTTCAAGCTTCATAAAAAGCGTATTTTCTTTTAACTTGCATGGTTTTACATGTGTTTTTATGAAGAGGTACATCAACATGTCCAGTATTATATTTCGGAGATTATATTACCGACAATTTACCTAATTTATCTAATATTATTATGTTTGTAGGTACTGATGTTTGTAGTATTAATGCTTTCAAAATACGCATTTAGTCAGGAGGACAAAGAACAGGCCGTCGGAGACTGCGAGCAAACAAAAACGAAATGCATCGTCAGCATGGGGCGAGCGACCTTTGTACCCTCGCCCGCACAGCCATCTCAAAATTCCTTCCATGCAAAAGTTGATTAATATTGCCCCATGCACCCATGCCGCAATAAATGGTACCTATTCTCATTCCTCTGTCAGATATTTCCGGAATAAAAAGAGAGTTAATCGAATTCAAGGTTTGGATGAAAAAAAGATGTTAGATACGTTCGAAATATACTATTATATGTTGCTTATTCGATCAAATACTTTGCATACATAGGTTAGTGAACTACGTTTGTTTTAGTACAGACAATAAGGTTTAATAGTAAATACAGAGCCTACCTAGGTGGCCGAGTGGTTCGAGCCTGCAACACAAAGACTCGAATCCCGAATGAACTGTTTTTCTGAACTCAAGGACAGTGATTAGTCCAACGATGTACTTTACGGTGACGGAAACCATCGAGAAGAAACCTGCATACATTGGAGAAGAAATTCAATGGCGTATATAGAGCTGTGCTTGTGAAACGGTAATGGACTCGCCATCTGTCTGTCACGTTTGCGGCGGTAGGTGACCTCCGGCGAGAAGTGGGTATGAAGTACCCACACACCCACTTACTACTTACACACCTCTGTCTACCCCGTCGTGGACCCTTGAGAGTAGGCAGATATGTACATATGTATAGATAAGATAGAGACATACGTATCTGACACGTACTTGGACTTTTTTAGGTTAATAATTTTGGACGGGTGCCTAACGAAATTGAAAAAGTTCCGAATTATATCGTACAAAGTTTGTCTTCGAAACAATAGAAAAACTAAAAAAATATAGCATTATTTGTATGTATAGATTTATTTTCTATATACTATGTATCTTAAACGTCTATGGTAATTGTTGAATACAATTTAACATTATAAACGAAATGTTCACCAAGTTATTTAACGGTCCCAATCGTATGCCAAATATTATAATACAATACTATTTATCGTTCGGCTATCGTTTGTACTATCGCACGGTTTCTGGCACCGGGCTTCAGTGGTAATTTTAGTGCAACTAGTGGGCTCTGTATGTAGTACTATAGTACATACTTATATACTAAATACCGCGATGTGACTCGCAGAGTGAGGGATGTTAACGCAGAGGAACACAAAATTTACCAACCTATATTTCTTATTATGACATTGTGAGTAACTTTTTGCTCTGCAACCGCTTAGTGTTTGCCGTCGCCTGTGGTCAAGTTAGACTAAATTAAATTGTTGTATTTTTCACAACAAAATTACTGCGGCGAGTTACCGAGTACGCTTAACGAGGGAGGCTAATGTCGTTTCGCCAGCGCAGGTTCGAATTTTTTGCAAAATGGCAGCGCTTCAGCTCAGTTTCGACCGCACCTCGTATTTTACTCTTTTGATATTTTCCCAATGAAACAAACAGTAGCGTCATAACACGCCTTTATTGTATTTACTTTGCATTCGGAAAATTTTGCGATTTGTTTTCATGTAGCTTTTGCGACTGTATATCTGGATAAAAATAATACACCCGATTACAGTATAGCCGGGTGTAATATTGTAAAAGAAAGTCCAGTAATTAACGGAACTTTTTAATCCTCATCAGGAATCTACAATATAAACATTAAAGATAATGGGAAATTAGGTTATAATTTTCCACTTAACCCATGTATTTTACCAACCAAGTAACCTTTTTCTCAAAAGTCGGCTAGGATAGAAGAGTCCACAAAACCCTTGATAACAACCGCTAAGTAGTTGAGGCTGTAAAGTAACCCGGAATTTGCTTAAGCCTCTGAGTCACC
The DNA here is from genome assembly GCA_016069955.1 of Drepana arcuata. Classification (NCBI taxonomy): domain Eukaryota; kingdom Metazoa; phylum Arthropoda; class Insecta; order Lepidoptera; family Drepanidae; genus Drepana; species Drepana arcuata. The sequence goes on from JACCPG010000045.1 coordinate 111,345, forward strand.
ACTATTCCCGAATTAAGAAGTTTTTAAAGATCAATTTGCAAATGATAGACTTTTATAATTTGATTTAGAAGTAGTTTAGCTGTCAAACAAAAATTAATTTAGGCAATCACAGGTCCAATTTTGAGTCGGCCAAAAATTGGATATGTGGTGAATAATAATTTTCCCTGTGGAATGGACTGTGTTGTCCACATTTAAGGTAATTGCCAACAGTTCGGCTGACGTAGCGGGCGGCAAACCTGACACTCGCTCCCAATGGGCCACCCCTTACAATCCCATTTATAAATGCCGCTTAATCAAATTTTTATTTATTATTCCCTTAAGTATTTTACAGTTTTAATAAATGATCCTTTACATTGACTGTTTTACATGACGTGTGGTTTTTGTATGCAAATTCTACGTAATAAATTGTACGTATTGTGGAAATTACTAGTGGTATGTGCCAATAAGTACAAGTAGTTCATGCAAAATTTTTACGGGGATGAAAAACAAAGGTTGAAGCAAAATTTAATTCGTTTTAGAAAATTCGTGTATAATTATTAAACGAGTCTTGATTTCTAAGACGTCGCGCCCATAGCATAGGTTCGGTGAAAAAGGGCATTATTACACCTCTGCCTACCCCTCTTAACTCGAAACCGTTATAGTAAGATAGTGATGCTCATAAAAATATTCTCAAAATACTACTCCAAGCATAATATATAGAAATATAGCAAAAAAAGTTACCGTTTTGTAAATATTCACCTTTATATTGTGCAGGTTCAGCAAATAAATTAGCCGATACCAAATATTTATTCGTGCTCCTTGTAAAAAATATTGCTACTTTTTCCCGTTACCTCTGTGCCGATTCGGAGTTGCTATCAGCACAGTATAAATAAGTACAAAATGTGGGAACCCTTCACACCTCATATTTATGGCCACTTCGCAGTGTATCATTTATATCAAACACGGGAATATTCACCAAAAAATTTATACGATCATTGGATTCAACCGGTTTTCCGAGGTTACTAAAATGTTCGCTTATTAAATGTATCCAACTTTAAAAGTACATAGATATTTGAGTTCTAATACCCAAGCAACAGTGTTGCTAATTACTCGAGGCGTTAGCCAACGTCCTATTCGATATAATTGTTATAAGGGGATATGATTATAAACTTGAGAAATGCAGTTTATTTCCTAGTTTCTTTCGAGAGCAACGAACCAGCATCGCAGTAAGTTTCTGTTTGTTTTGGCGCATATCCACTAAATGCTTTTACAGATCTCGTCGATTTTAATTTATATCTGATATTAAATTGAAACGTGCACAAATACTATGGTATTCATTTCAACATCGCCTCTATTTTGGTTGGGATCGCTAATTGTATATTCCGCTATTGAGACTGACTTGAGCTACAAACTGTGTATAATACGTTAATACCGCAATGAATTTTCATCGAAAATATCAGTAGTGACTATGTCTTTACATAGATACGTCTTTACATATACATATTTAGACTTATATTTTTTTATGTTTTTACGTAAGATATAGCGCGATGTCTGAAAAAATATGCTAGTTAGGTTAGGTTAGGTTAAGTATCCATTGCTACAAAGCAGGAAATCTTGAATAGATTGCAAGTGACTGCTGAACCTCACGTTCCACAACGGTTCTCAGGATAAATGTATTGTTGTGATTAGATGCCATGATACATCGAACGTGACGGGGGTGGAGCGGAACGTTGTCACACTCAGATGTACAGGGAAAAAGCTGTAAGCCTGGCAGGGGGGCGGCCACTTGGACACGTAGCCGCCCCCTGCCTACCCGGTGCCGTGGCACTTATTCATCATTTACGTATATTTGAGTGTGATTTCGTTTGGGATTGTCCCGTCCCTTTTACTCACTTACATTAGTTACATTAGATGTTACCGAATCTTGTTTTATTCAATTTCCACGGAGCTATTATCTTTCACCACTCATAGTAATAGGGATTCCTCTCTGAGACGTAATAATATTTCTTGTGTTTTCTTCGGTCTCAGAAAGGGGTTAAGGGTTCAACGCAATTTTGTAAGGGCTTAATACTTTACAAAATGTATTACGAATGTCTTGTCTTCTACTTTATGAAATGTTTCTTCGATTCTCTTATATAGGTGTGGTAAAAATTGTATATCTAATAGCAATGTGGGGTTGGGGGGTGGGTGTGGCAATATGTTTCGATTTACGTGCGATGTCGTCAATAATTGTAACGTATTTATGATTCCTTCTACCGATCTTAAATCTAAATGTAAATCTAAAGTCAACAAAGTAGTGAATATAGGGCCATGCGGACCAGATGCTCTTCATTTTTAAATGTGATGTCTCGGGGAAACTTTTTGAGGCCTCCCGTGACAAGAGGACTGGCGAATATTTCGCTCAGCGAATCATTGCCATTCAACGTGGCAATTCCGCCAGCCTTCTTGGCACACTTCCGCGTGAGATTTGGGACATTTATTTTATTTATAGATAGTTTGTTTGTATTAATATATAGTTCATATTTAAATTGGTACATATATAAAAAAAACCCGACTAAAATGTAAAATTGCTAATTTAATTACACAACGACAAAACTTATTTTCGAGATCATGATGTTCGCTGCCGTAAATGGTAGCTAGCTGCTACCAAGCGGTGTATACGAGTTAAATGGTGTGTGAATATAATCTTTCACGAACAATATTTTAGTAAAATTATATTTATAACAAAATTCACTCACTTGGACATCTTACATACCCAAAAGAAATATTAACCGCTATGTTTTAATCACCGGGCTTCAGCATACGTACTTAGAAATTGAGTCCACATTTCCACAAGCGACCACAGTTCCAAAAATGTCGAGCACAACAGCTCACAGGGGGTTAATTGTTTGACTTTTGCCGTCAACTTTACCGGTCAGATGATACGTAAATGCGGGTCTCACTGACCGAGCCCTTTTGGGTATGCGACATCTGCTAACTTTATCATCACAGCGTAATTATAGTATCAGAGTCGCCAACAATGTCTTTCCTTGCTGCTATTAGAAAGTACTGTTGAAATCTCCTCAAGCCATTGTTAGATTGACGCAGCGTACATTTTTTCTTCGTTATTACCCCGCATAAATATTCAAGATGAATAACAGGTTCGGTCTTTGAGATCGTGCCGTGCGGCGATATTGTCATTATAATGAAATCCCTCTTTAAACGCCTACGCTTTGATTGTTAAAATATGCATTGAATAAATAAATTAGTTACAAAATCAACGATCGTATTCCTTGAATTTGTTCGCAATAAGTCTCACGTTGAGTGTTTTTGTGAGTAAATTTGTTTTATTGACGTCAAAGCGATCTTATAAAGAAGAAGATAATTTATAATAAGCCTCTATAGACTCCCAATCGAAAATCAACGGTTCAAGTTTCAGGCTAAAATATTGAGCTTTAAGCATTTATTATGTACCTAACATTTTCTTTTTGTATGATTGTTGCAGATGGTTACCAGGACAAAGAAAATCTTTGTAGGAGGGCTATCGGCACCCACAACGCTGGAAGATGTAAAGAATTACTTCGAACAGTTTGGACCGGTATGTTTCTCACGATTACTTCTTATTAATTAAACTAAACGAACCGTTTGGCACCACTCTAGCGTTTATATTAATGATAGCGGGTTCAATTCCCGCCCGAAGAAAACATTTGTGCGAGCATATTTGTTTGCTAAGTCCCTATGTTTTATATTTAATTTATCTTACAACCACATTTACGTGAGTATTTATAACGATTCTTTATATAAGCTTAATAGGGGCAGCTGACTACTTGTGAGATAACCAAAATATATAATATTATTACCGCCCGTAGTAACCTGCTACATTTTTCGGGATAAGGACAAAATAAGGGTTTTATCTGAGTCTGTGTTGGCAGAAAAACGGTTAAATCCTAGTTTCATCTCTAAGTATGTAAAATTTCATCCAAATCTTTTTCGTTGTTTCCGAAGTAAAACATACAACTCACACACAGTCATATATTCAATCAAACTCGTAACATAAGATAATAATTGACAGAAAAACGAACATTAAGCGCATTACCAAAATGTTATACGCAGCGCGTCAGCAAAGTTGTGCCAACTTCGTACACAAAATTTAATTTACACAAAAGATATTCCAAAATTGTACCGAATTTGCGCTGTCATGTCTCATTTGTTATTAGAACAAGCTAATTTAACTCACGGCTAAATCATTTTGTGCTCATAATAATTAAATATGTTACCCTCAAATTTGGCGTGTCGGTCATACTCTCAAACTGTATTATTCCGATGCTCACTTCGAGCTTGATGGAAAATTCATAATGCACCAGCTTAGAGGTAAGCGATTAAACTGCGTACTGTTGTACCAATTTCTAATTTTAATAAAGCAAACACCATTACCAGAATGAGGCTTTCAAATAAATTAACGTTGCTTTAATGGATGTTAAATAACAGAAAGATTTAAACCAGCATCAGGGAAACAATTTCTTTAACTCAGATCGATATTGTTACACTGTCGTCTTAGCCCCAATCCAAAGTCTCGTTTTTCAGTGGACGTCACGCAAATAGAAGTCTTGAGACCGAGCTACTTAGGTGAATATTTGAGCACAGAAGGACGAGCGGCTGTAAGTCGACGATAACTTGGTCTTTGTCTGGCGGCCTCGTCTCAGCGCAGGTGTCTATCTACGAAAGTTTGGTCGTAATTAGCCCCGTATCTAGCATAGACGTGGACTAAGGAACTTTTCAGAATTCAACATTGGCTACAGCCGGGGAGTCATTGTGCCAGCTCTCAAAGTAATCGGCGTTCGCCAGCCGCCCGCGACGATCAAGACCTTCATTACCTATTATGAGAGTTTAGAATAAAGCCAACGAGTTTTTCAGAGTGAATGTGATTGATGCCGAGCGAAGGAAATATCCGGGGAGAGATAAAAGGAATTTAATGAAGAGTCTTTAAGAATAATGATTAAGGGAATGGTTATTCCTTTTGGTCGGCAGTCTAATGATGGGGTCTTTGAATTACTTTTTATGTATACTTAATGATGTTACGTAACCACATTTCTAAAATAATAATAATGAGTTGGACAAGCATAACAAATCAGATCCGGATGTGTATAAAATTGAAGTCAGAAAGTTCGCATAATACTGTTATTTGAACAAGTAATTTGTAAATGGTAACTATTTTTAAACTTTATGGGATACAAATATGATAATCCCTTTTGAAACTTAAATGTTTCCACCCCTGGTAAACTGTCTTACATTGAATATTTAATAACATACCCGACCATAATACTTGAAAACATTTAACTCAATAAATCCACTATCTTTGAATCCTCAGTGGTAGCGTGACATTAGACGCCGAGTATAATATTCACATCCACTGTAGGTAAATAAATTATGTAATACCATTATTACATTCAAGAACGCACACCGAGAATTCTGATTACAAATTAATTCAATAACATAGGAGCTGTGCACTGTGTTCCCAGGCTGGCATCATTTCGTAAGGGTGTCACATTTTGAGCGAGTTTAATTAACAATCTAGTCGCTTTTGTAGGTGCCTTCATTAGTGTATTTGTGGATAAACATTGTGCAAACTCGACTAAAATCGAACGCGCGTGTGCGTGCGCGGGAATGACGCGTGAGCCACGTGCGTCGCAGCGGCCTACATCCGATACCCGTCACGTGCTAGCATTCTCTGCGAACTACTGTCACTGCAGGTAGTAATGCCATCTTTTGCGTACATGCTACTCATAGCCTCGCTCTCTATCCATCCCTCTACGTGCGAGATTTTTGAATTCACACCGTCTCAGAATATCAAATGAGCCACTTAAATACCGAACACAATGACTTCGCCCACCTGAAGGAAAGGCCTCGGGAACGCGTGCACGCAACGCTGGCGTAAATGAAAGCCCGTGAGCTGGGGGTGGGTGAAACTCAGTAACCGGTAACGTTTTCGATTTCCAGATAATGGAGAAATGTCTGATGAAAGCTGTTTGAAAATGCCCATACAAGGATTTTTATCAGATTCATAAAAAATATACATATAATAAACAATATATAGGATTGATGCGTTGTTTCGCTTTCACATCTTAATTAATAGAAACAGTAGAAACTATATAATAGAAAAGTACATGGAATATTGTTTAAGTGCGGGTAGAATCGGGCGCAACTAGTACCAATGTGTAATTGTGTGACTTTCCTTAAGAATGTTTCATTTAGAACTCTCACAAGAGACTATCTGGGGAGTAAGCTAAAGAATTATTGAGACGACGTGCCCTTAGTAGTTCAAAGTGCACAGATGTGGCGTATAAAAAAGAACAGATTGCAGTGAGTTAATTTTATGGCGCGCGAACGCTTAAGCTAAAACAAACACGTACGCGAAATTACTTCCGGGCATACATTTTCTAGAAATTATTTGAATGTGAAGGTAATTTGCCAAATGTAGTTGAATGTGAAATAAAAAGCTTACGATGCACTTGTGAAATAATAATAACTGACATGCTTAATCATATTTGCTTTTACCTATTTTAAAAATTTTGAAGGCAGAAATCTACATATTATAGTATTGTATTTCGTTATTTGGGATACATAAAATAAACGGAAACTAAAAATAGAAGTCTTTTTTCCATTAGATGTATTTCCACCACGAAGATAAGGTAGTAATTTTTTTTTTCGCACTGGATATGGGCAGCTTCAGTCCGTTTTTTCGCTTCGGTATGATCAAATAGTACCTACTTAACGTTTAGACGTTTAACCATGGTCGGAGCAGGACAGGCTGTGGAATGAGCTCCCCGTTGAGGTTTTCCCTAGAGAGTACAGCATGGAGTTCTTCAAGAAGGGTGTGAAAAGATTCCTGCAGGGTCAGCAACGCGCGAGTGATACCCCTGGTGTTGCAAGCGTCCATAGGCGGCGGTAACAGCTTACCATCAGGCGGACCGCATGCTTGTTTGCCACCCAAGTGGTATAATAAAAAAAAAACACCCGGTACCTGTCTCTACCAAAAATATTAAAATAGCTCAAACATAAAATCCAGCCTTGTGTATAATATGGAAATCGCAGTTTAATTTGCTTGAAAGTCGAAGCCTGTCCTTAGATGGCGACTTAAAAATAATTAGGCGAACGATCGGTGTGGAATCATGGCAGTCCGACCGATTAGGTGATATCAAAGTTAGAGATGTAAGCTAATTTCAACCGCATCAGACCTGCAGTAAAGTCTGTTTTCAACTAGCTAACGATGCTACATAAGCATTTCTTGTCGGCTCCTTACAGCGCCGACTGCCAATCTCTGCTTCCTAGTTGACAGAAAACGCACTTGAACCTCAGAACTTCACTACGGACTGCTTATGTTTTCCTGTTTTCTTGAAAAAGTATGCTGTCTTTATGCATCTAACCGTCTTATATTTAATAATGAGCGTACAACTTATTCAGAATTTGGGTTTGTATATTTCATTCTGTTTTGTTCATGAATATATTATTGATAGATTATGACACGCGAGTTATTTATTCTCATATTATTACTAGTAGCTAATCCTCACGCATTCCCACAAGGGTCCCAGAAGGTAGGTAGGTAGAGATCCCTACTTTTCGTCACAGAGATATATTTTAGGTGCCAACATAATAGGTGGCGAGTCCGCCACAGTTACTCAAGCACGACTATACATACGCCTTTGAGTTAATTCTCAGACGTATGTAGGTTTCCTCTCGATGTTTTCCTTCACCGAAAAGCTCGTGGTATGACTAATCTGTAATGTAATAATAGTAACTAATTAATAGTAAGAGTGACTCAATATTCAATTTGATGGCTTTGTATTAGTAGATCAAAGAATCCGAGTGAACGATAAAGTTTCCCAACCAATATAAAGTTAGTGAGGGCGCGTTCGCTAAGCGTTGCACGCACAAGGGTGTCTTTGAGCAAGATCCTTAGCATGCTTGATTCGCTATTGTTCTAGCCGTCAACCAAGACCAAAGTCTGACCGTCTTCATACGCCGATAACTAGTACGCAAGTGCAAGACATGCAACCAGTACAATTACTTGTTACTATCTGATACACTCAAGTTTGCATCGACGGCCAACTTGTTTCTGAGTCACGACTGCGACTACGGAGAATTCTATGTCATGTTTCTGTCTACATATGGTAATATTGACCTTTATTTCGCCCTTACACTTTATTATATACGATATAAACTTGCTGGCATGCCTGCGAAAGGCATTGACTTATATGCTGACAGTCATAGGCTCGATCCCGCCGACTTAAACATATTTTTATGTGCAACATCTGTTTGTTGTATGTTCAGTATAGGTTTGATTTCGTATATGTATCGCTGATACATATCGAACAAGCTCTATTTATCATGAATATATAAAAAGTATATTAATGTCACAGCTTTCGAATATCTGCAAAGTGATAACCGGTAGGTAGCAAACCACAGCGTGTTAGCGTACTGTCTAAACATCGCTTAATGTCAACAGCACTCGAACTGTAACTGAAGCGGGTCCGGAATTCGGCTGGACTTCACGATATCATCGGAGGCCGTATATCAATCAGTTGTTACAACGCTCTACGATTGTCGTTTATCTTTGGGGCCGGTCGGATCTGTCTGTCCAGATTCGTGCATTGTTCCGACATTAGCCACGGCTGCCGAAACGGTGGATGTCTGAAATGCCAGTGCGGTAGCGGCGCGTTCCCGTTGCACTGGGGCATCGAGTGCCCGATAGCGTTTCCAATTTCCTGACTTAAATTGCTCTAATTTGGTTATGCGCTGACGGGTGATCGAAGGGAGCTAAATCTGTAACTAACAGCGACACTAGCTGTGGTTTTTAATTTGGCTGAGGTTTCCGTTACAATGTCCAACCAACCAAACGCGGTTAGCTTAAAAATATACTCCATATATATGTATGAGGATACACTTTATTATTAGCAATTGAATTAATAATTATTATATAATTAATTGTCTTTCCAGCTTCCTTCATAATAATTAAAGTTTCCTCATTTGTTTTTTTCTCAGCTTTGGAACAAAGATGGATAATATGTAAAGTAAACGGCGATTTAATCGTGGTTTTATTTCTGGCTGCTACTGTCTAAAAGTTATTGAAAAGTACTAAGATTTAATTTAACTAATAAATAGAGGAGTAAGGTAATTTCGAAGGCCACCGGTCTAATGGTTAGATCTCCCGACTGCGAAGCTTGAGATCTCGGGTTCGATTGCTGCTGAGAGCAGATATTTGTGTGATGAATACGAGACTTAATATAAGACTATTTTAATTTGTATGGAATTCTCCCACGGTATTCATTATTATTATTATTTAAGTCCATATAAGTTCAGTAATTTATTTCCATTCCCTTCCCATTATGTAACAATTAAACTTTTATGGAGTAAAAAATAATTGACGTACCGTTAGTACAACTTGGAGCTAGGACACAAAGACTTTTTTATTCGTTCTGAATTGAAACGGGCAGCTCGTAGAGTACCAATATAGAAAGCTAATGGAGAAGTCATTACAATTCCGAACGATTTAACAAAACTACGTAATTGTGTAGTACCTGGATTTTAACGAAATGTTCTATGATTTAGAAACTTATTCTTTTTAATTTATTTCCGAATGGTCTTAATTCAATATCCCACTGCTGGGCAAACTCTTTCCTCATGTCAACCTAACGCAGATTTAGCGTGTCCGAACATTGAAAATACAAGCTAGTTTTATTGACCTTAAGAATAATGATTAGAATATTTCTATAACATTTTAGGAGTTTAGATTATCTGTTTTAGAGCCGTGGTGGCCGAGTGGTTCGAGCAGTTGCCTGCGACGCAAAGGTCGCAAGTTCGAATCCCGACTGTACCAATGAGTTTTTCTGAACTTAAGTACAGTGATTAGTCACACCACGAGCTTTACGGTGAAGGAAAACATCGAGAGGAAACCTGCATACGTCTGAGAGAAATTCAAAGGCGTATGTATAGTCGTGCTTGAGTAACGGCGATGGCCATCTGTCACGTTGGCACCTAATATACCTCTGGCGGAAAGTGGGTGTGTGGGTATTACCTATACACCTCTGCCTACCCCTTCGGGGACCCTTGTGGGAAGGCGTGAGGATATATTATTAAATATAATTATTGCTATTTTTTGGCCTCGTAATCCTCATAATCGTAAAGAATGTAAAAATCTATGGATCACGGTCAACTAGTACGGTAGTTGAGTAAGGTAGGTTTCTTGTTCTTTGTTATCTTTCAATGTATTTACAATCTACGTAAATCGCTTATTCTGTATAATTCGAAGGCAATAGGTACGTATTATTTTCCAATATCCATGCAGATAAAGTCACTGGCAGAAACTGGTGTCAAATATATTTTTAGCGACATACAATAGGAGCACAAAGAGCGCTCACAAATGACACAATATTATAGATTGTACCGAAACATTTGCAACAAACGCCGTTGCCGACTTGTGTCTTATTATTGTTCAACTTGGGTTTACATTTCTTCGAAGTGAAATCAAAATCGGGACAATGATGTAATAGTTTGCTCGACGTAAGAGCCGGAGGGTGAGGCAGCCTCGGATAAACGTACCCCCCGGCGAACGATTTGTATTAGCCGTCTAGTGGCTGTACTCGTAATTGTCGACACTCGAGGCTATGTCGTGCACTCCTCGTAAGAGGGGCAAATCCGAAAAAGTAATGAGAGAATCTTTGATAGCCTTTTTCGTTGTTTCTCTCGTTTGCTCATATCCACTTCAAATCATTATTATAACGGTATTTGATGAAAAAGTTTCTTATGTGGAAAATATCACTTGCTAGTTGTTTTTTAATCGAGCAACACGTTTTCATTCCATTAAAGAGAAGACTTTTAACAGCTGAATGAAATGCTATAAATACAATTCACACGCCAACTGGTTGATCTCGTTACAATGTTCGGGTTGATGGAGCAGTATAAGCTCATTTATAGATATATAAGATCATTTACGAAAAAGGAAATACTAAAAGTGACTGCAAAATAACAGAAAATGTAGTTTTTTTTGGAATATATTTACAATATTAATGACAGTTATGAAAAGTCACGTACGAAAAAATATTCAAGGAACGGCTTTTAATGTCTTTTCGGTACGTTATAATTTGCGACGTTCGTATTTATGACGTTCAAAATACTAATTAAAGTTTATCAGATGGCCATTTCCATCGAAATGGAAATAAATTGCCACATTATGTATTAATTGTGCGATATTAATGGTCTATTACATTTCACTTATCTTTCGGTGAATCAAAATATTATACACTAAGTATAAAAATAATGAATATATGTAGGTAAAATATGTCACTGGTCTTCTGCCTGTCATATTGAGTGAGTATATTATATACTCTGTGACTTTATCTGCCATTAATATTTCGTTGTTCTCACTTTAACTTTCTTCTGAAAGAACAATATCCGAGGTTTTGCATGTAGATCGGACTGTTAAATTATTCTTAAATTTTGATTGCCTCGTAGCAATCCGTCCGGATCTGCAGAGGGCCTCTTCGTTTTTTCATTCTCGTTTCGAGGGACAATTAGGTATGCTAATTCATTTATTTTATGACGGCTTTGTGAAAAAATCGCAGAGAAAAGATCAGAGTTGGGATTTAGATGAGCGGCATAAGCTTACCCAGGGAAGGGGATACGCGGAGGTTATTATCTCATGACAACACGCGTTTCTTCCGAACCAAATATTACAGAATTACTTCTAATATATATCATTCGTGTAATATATTTGTATGGTTTCTGAAATACTCTGAAGTTTCTTGTATTATATGATAAAAAACCGTTGCTGAGACTGGATGCCTTCTCCTTTAGATTATTTAGTCAAATTTACATCGTTTACTTGAACCTTGATCCCCTATACGTGACTGCTGGGGCACAAACGGAATTAGCGTTAAAATTATTTGTTGTCCCAAAGGAACATTGTCCTTTAGATCCTAGTCAAAAGGTACTGCCCTTTTTGCCCTATGTCCTTGCATTAAGATTTCCAAATTTCAATCTGTACTGTCATCTATAGGTATATGTTCTTCCGTTCACGTGTCGGTTCCGTACTTAAAACTCAAAACGACGATGAAATTACTCCGCTTCGCGGAATAAGACATTCACAGTAACCGTATTTAGGTGGTCCGAAATGTTCATAGAAATGAATGTGATGACACCACCCCACGATATTGCACCTCAAAATTCATTCTAAATAACCCATATGTACTAGGGTTTGAACCAAAAATGTTGACATTGCAGGTGACTTCTTAAACCAATTTGCCATGTAGGTTTAGTGGATAAATTAATAAGGCCGTACATTGCGACAAGTTTTATTACTCACTGTAACGTAAGAATGAAAATAGGGAAAAATAACAATACTAGGGAAGGTGACAGTTGAAGGCGTCAAATAATTCAAGGTGCGGCGCGACGTTTCTCACAATCAACGAGATCTACAGCCGTTGAGAGCATTCGTTCGCTCCTTTTTTCTATCCATTCGGTTTGTTTATCTGTCTTTTCTCCTTATAAATATAAGAGTTTGGCGTCCTCGCACGAATTCCCAAGATGAAAAGGTATTTTTCACACGCGAAGCCTAACGCGCCAGTGCGCCGCGCAACGATTAAACTGTATTCCTGGAAAGCGTTCCACTATCGACTTTATGACCACATGTACGATTTTTGTGATTCGATTCATTTTAAATAAAACATGCAAGATTATTAATGTTGTTTTTAAAATAGGTTTTATTAAATCTTGGCTAATGTAGCGATTTTCGAAAACTATTTATCATAGTGATATTTTGAGAATTATGCTGCTCTTTGTAGAAACCAGTATATTTCCGTGAATACCAAAATTATTTGTATCATCTATAACCATCTTCAGAGTGGGTTATTATTATTTTATAATCTTATCGTCAAACCAAGGCATCACACCATCCCTCACTTCCAGAGTAATGTCGTAACGTCGTGTTTTAGCTATCGTAAAAGAAAACAAAAGCAAGCGTGCCCAAAGTCATAAAGTTACTCGATTTCCTCCATTCAGGACTGAGAGAATTATAGTTCTTTTAAAGCAAAGTTCATTGTAGTATACGGGAAATGTATCTAAAGCGGGTAATAAGAATTCCTTGGCGACAGACGCGCCGGCGGGGGCTAGGCAATTTAACGTAAAAACGATGATGAAGCACGATCATGCCGCTCTAATCCCCCACCTACCTGACTGACAAATTGACGAACATTTTTTTCGCTAAAATTCTTTTACTTCGAATCCAATTATTGAGCCTTACCGATGGAACGCGTTGGCGTTCTTAGACTGTCCTGCGAGCAAACGCTTTAGTTCCTTATTTTGCTCGACATAATTCCAGGCTTATTTTTTCCTCTGTTCGAACTACAGCCTTTCTTCGCTAAAAAAGCTCATATTACCTTATGAATATAGTAAATGTTACTTTCCTTTATGAAGCAAACTGGTTAAGTAATTTATAATTACGAATTAACTAATAATCAAATCTTTCGTCGTTATAATATTATCGTAAAAATTCGTTAAAAGAATGATCTCATAAGCCAACCAATGCAAGCATATTTTCAGAGTAATCTAGTGTTATTCAGCTCAACATTAAACTACAATAGGATGCGAAATCTCGCTTTGCCGAAGCCGCCTAAATTGGTATGTTATGCAAGCATCAAATAAAAGCGAGTAAGCATTTAGTAATATGAACAATGTTGAAATAAGTTTACCATTTTGAGAGCAGTTGAACGAATACTACTATAATTTATTATTCAAAGACTTGAAGTGCAAAGCGTCAAGTTATTTTAGAATCTGTGCATATTTCAAGCATTATAAAATACACATTCTGTCGTGATTGCAGTTTTTTATTAAATATTGAAAAATAAAACTATACATAAAAATTCTGCGCATTGAAAAAATAAAAAGTAATATGTTTTTTAATAAAATAACCGTAACAAGTCATCCGATAGTGTGATTCTTAGAGAAAGTTTTCCCTTGATAGCCCGAAACAATTATGTACAATTACCAGCTGTAAAATATATGTTTATTAATGTTAATGTTGTTATTATGTTAATGTTAAATATTAAATTGGACCTATTACTGCCATATCTCCACTTCATAGTATGGTGTTTTAGAGTTATAGTGAATGCATTTACTTATAATGCAGAATTAACTGATTAGGTGGATATAGATCAAATCAATCAATTACATTTTATGAAATACATGTAAGATTGATACTGATAGACTGTGTTATATACCCAAGTAACCAAGTAAAATAATACATACATACATATACATATCATCACGCCAAGTCCCTAACGGGGTAGGCAGAGAGTATAGAGCGCCAGTTCTCTCTAGACTTACATACCTCCTTCGCTTCGTCCACATTCATCAGTCTCTTCATACATGCTCGTCGGTTTCGAGTACTCTTAACGTTCCCGTCCTTCAGAGTCTGATCTATTTGATCCAGGTAGTTGGAACGTGGCCTTCCTCTGCCTCTTCTTGTACACACTTTTGCTTTGTATATCTGTTTCGTCAATCTTTCTTCACTCATCCTTTCTATGTGTCCAAAGTAAAATAATAATCATATTATATGTATAACCTACATGCAAATAACAAAATAGCCCCACGCCGAGCATCCTACTAAACGACTGAGACTCACTACAGAGCACTAACTCGATACAAACCGTGATAAAGGTTCGATTGTATGCAGTAAATAAAATATTACTTGGCCATATTTCCACTTTCGTTTCTTTTCGTTTTATTTCCCTTTTTTCTGGCTTCCCTGGGAAACCGTTCATGTAAAATACCTTTCTGATATTGCCAAACTTTATTAGCATCGGCCACGTGTTTTTATATCTGAAATATATATCACTTTTGCGGCACTACTGCGGTAGTGCGGTATAAAGATTGCCCCATGTGCACTGATATTATATCAAATGTGAATGTAACAAATATATATTTCCTTTCATTTGTGTAATTCATTGTGAATGCTATCGGAACTGAAGCCTGGCAAGTGCGGGCAATTTCATCTGCGCCAAGAAGCGTCATGCCTAATAATGCCGTATCTTTTTTTAGTAACACGACGTTTCCAACTACTGGGTTTCGACCATATTGTATATTCTAACATTTCAGATTACTTAATACTATTTTTTATTCTGAATTAGGTGATGATGAATTATAGTCGTTTGAATTCCGTAACCCTCTAGACGAGCAGCTTGGATTGAGCCTACGGTGCAAATAAATAGCTCCTTCGAAAGCTATCGAGAAAGCGAATTAGAATAATGCGCTGCGATTTGGCGTTTCAACGAACGAGTACGTAGATGGCCCTCAGTGGATTATTCGAGTGCGGAGGGTTCTGTTGAATTTGGATATAAATGGAGTAGTCGTGAGCGTATGGACAGCCGCGGGAATTGAACGAGCCTCACTGTATCATCAATCATCTCGAGAATCTAAGCTCAACACAACACAAAGTAGACAATGGTTATTAGTTGAAGTAACCGAAATATTATATATCAAACATATAATTATCAATAAAACACGCTGTTCTACCCAAGATAATTACGTATGAACAGAGTTATTTCTTTGAATTTTAAGGGATTAATTGTTGCTCCAAAATACTTCATTTCGCCTACGTAAGGATATTTCATTAGAGGTATTAATATGTAATAAGCGCTTTGTGGTTCTCTCCCGTCTCATAGATCAAAAAGCGTCGGTCCCCTCAATGCTAATGTGAGAAATTAATAAAATTACCTACGCCATTTGCAAAGAACAAAAATTACTCACTTATGCTGCGCTATATTAAGGAATAGGTATTTGAATCGTATTTATATACTTAGTACCTACACAACATAATATATATATATATATATATATATATATATATGTGTAGCTTTACAACAAAACGCTACAAAGAGCGAAAGGTTTGAATCAATAACGCAGAAGTCAGTTTATTATATACTAGCTGTCCCGCCCAGCTTCGCTCGGGTGAAAAAGTTAAATTGCCCGTAACACGATCCCAGTGCCATCTATCGGGTCCAATTGTAAATCTAAACCATTCTCGAATCCACCTTAAGACACACAGAAAGGGATAGCTTCGCCCGGGTGAAAAGTTAAATTCCTGAAACTCGATCGCAGCGCCACCTATCGGGTCCAATTTAATATAGCCTATGTTCACCGGAGATAGTGTAGCTTCCCAACAGTGAAAGAATTTTTCAAATCGGTCCAGTAGTTTTTGAGCCTATTCATTACAACCAAACAAACAAACAAAGTTTTCCTCTTTATAATATTAGTGTAGATTATATAGTCGGATCTAAATTTTTAGACTCTCTAGGAAATTTCACAGCTCAAAAGTCCCGATATGATTATATCATCTCATCTCAGCTTGTATTTCAAAACATCATGCTTCGTAAGATTGAAAATGGAAGAACTTCGTACAGGATTCAATATAGCAAAGGAACGCCGGATGGGAAGCCGCGTTGCATTCATACATGTTGAAAGTCATAATATGATTTGGAATCGAATATGGCAGCGTGTGTACGTTTTTATGGTCTTTGTAAGCTCTCCGAATAAAATTTTATTCAAATATTACACCCATATCTTACATCCGTAAGCTTAGGATTATGTGACACACTTTTCATTTTATTATTGTCATTACTATGCAATGTCTCTAAATTTTGTTCAATAGAAAACCTCGATTTCCCAAAATATTGTTTCTAATAAAATAATTTTAAGTAGAAAACTCATCGCCATTAAGCCTTAAAAATTCAGGCGAAAGCCAAAACATTTTCCGCAGTAACGCCTTTTAAAAAATATTATGTCTATTAACTACCGAACCTTAAACTTTTTATGGCTCAACACGAAGATTTAAATACTTTCAAATGCAGTCCTTAAAATCAATAAAAAGCCTACTTTCATCAGCGTCGAAAGTAATAAAAGCTGCTTTATTGTTATCCGCGGCAATGGAATTAGATAATGTATATTTTAAGCTTAACTTACTTTTAACTTATGTGAGTTGTAAGGCTTTTCAAATCACTTTACTGTCTTATATCTGCATTACAATGTACATATTCGAAAGAAAGAATCAATTAGATTTTATAACTATCAATTTTCAAGCTCAATTATTGGGCAGCCTGCAAGTAAGCTTCAAATTACTCTGAAACGATGTATCAAACGATGTAATTTTTGGCCTTTTATATAATACAAAAAATCTAATTTTCACGTCATTTCTATAGAATTTACGTTTTTAAGAGACCATGTACCATGAAGGCTATTTTAATGTGCACTTATTAGGAATCCTTGTCATAAAAACAACGATACTTCAACTATCAAAGGCACGCTAATAAAGCAAGCAGTAGCAAAGCGAACTACAATGGCTGTTACTGTAACAATGTTATAAACTTGCTATGTTTACTTTACGATAATTTTCAGTTCCGAGTTTTTTGTGCTAAGCTCTCCCGTTGTTCTTAAACAGTGTGCTTTAATGAAACAAATTACGCCCAAAGCTAATTTAGTATAAACAAAGCTTCAAATATACGGTACAACATTCTTGCAATTTTAAACGCAGTAAACTGAATGAATATATTACAAAGTAGATGACAGTACCAACCAATAATGTATACAAGCAGATGCATTTATTTTATTTTATTCTAGAGCCTAGTAATTTACTGATTAGTGTTTGCCGTTATTGTTCATATCATAGACTAATACCCGTAGTGACCGATTTGTAATAGGTCGATTGTAGATTTAAGTCACGATGGTCGGTACCAATTACTTCTTCAGATTATAGGTACAGAGGTACACGAAGAAATCAATCAAAATCATTGACTATACAATATTACCCTAGGGTACTTTTTTATATCATTTGAAATATATGTAACAAGTATATCTCCAACCAATTCTCTGCATTATGCACTAGTATCATAGTATACTATGGGATGAATGTTAAAAAAATTTAAAAGTATAAAACTAGCTTGGACTAATTCATGCTTATGCATACAAAACTAAACTTAAATGCCTATAATAATGTTCCATTTGTATACGAAGCCACAGGAAGATTCTTAAAAAACAAAGTGGAAGTAAATACACATTAAGCGCAAGTACTTAAGAGGGTTTTAATTATGGGGCTACAACGTTGCATGCTTGTAGATACAGATAGCGATTACTTCCAAGGAAAACTAATTACTGGTGACAGGAGACGATAAATGCTGAAGTAGTCGCAATTTTGATCTGACAATTCATAGACTTCTCTTTAGTGCAGTATTCAGGCGGGCTGATGCAGTGCCTATTAAATAACTAGACGAAAATCATTTTTGATTTGTTGTGATATTTTGTCACTGATACAAATTATATAGAACCATCTCGATCTAGTTATGTTGTTGCTTTAAGGCGTAATAGTATGATACTAAAGCTTGATGGTGTGAGCAGTGGATAAGCAAGTACATAGGCGGCGGTGTTTACTATCCAATATGTAAATGAGTCCTCAGTTTCATCTATTGAACCTAAAATGATTTAAACATATATCTTCAAGATTTCTCACAAGGGACCCCGATGAGGTATTGGGTTTGCAGGTAGTATCCATACGCCCACTTTGGTAGAGATATATTTTAGGTGCCAACGTGACGTTACTCAACCACGACTATTACATACGTCATTGAATTATGGCCCAAACATTTGCAGATATTCTTCTTGATATCTTCGATATCTTACTTCACTGTAAAGCTCGTAGTGCAATTAATCACTTTACTTACATACATATCATCACGCCAAGTCCCTAACGAGGTAGGCAGAGAGTATAGAGCGCCAGTTCTCTCTAGACTTACATACCTCTTTCGCTTTGTCCATATTCATCAGTCTCTTCATACATGCTCGTCGGTCTCGAGTACTCTTAACTTTACTTGAGTTTATAAAAACTCATCGGTACAATCGGTTTTCGAACATGCAATCTTTGTGTTGCATGCAAACATCTCAAACCACTCGGCCACTATGGACTATAGATAAGGCTATCTGAAATGAACAAAAGAAAAAGAATAATTTACTCGAGAAAACCTCTTTGGAAAACTCAGTTTCGAGATTTAGTTGTGTTGTTTACTTGGGAATGCTTTGACAGATTCCAAAGTAATTCGAACGACGAATGTTTTTTGAACTGAATGATATGTACAAATTCACTTCTCAATCAAATAAAGATTTCCCGTATACAAATAGAACATTAATATAGGCATTTCAGATTTTTTACTTTATTTTGTATCCCTAAGTATGAGTTAATCGAAGCAAGTTTTATACCTCTCTATTTATTTTAATATTCAATATATATCTAAACTAAATATTCATATAATAATATACTAAGATCTGCATAATGCAGAGAATTGGTTGAAAATTTGCTTAGATCAAATATTTCAAATGTACGTTTGTCTTTCAATAAATTACCCTAGATTTATATTATAGAGTCAATGCAATTATTATTCGTTGATTGACTAATTCAATTTACATTGTATAATCAGATTATTTGACGTGTTCATAGGTACACAACTCACGTGTACAATTTTAACGCAAAAAGGGTACTTTAATAACCTTATTTCCCACGTCATTGTGTCAATTTGCCACCGGTGAAGAATGTGGCGGTGACATTTATTCCAGATTGACAGCAGTACCCGAGTCCAGAGAACCCCTGAAAAAACATTAATGTCATGACTTTTTATCCTCCACACAATAATTTCGTATAAAAATTCAGGTATGTATTTGCAACTTGATAAATAATAGCAACAAAAAATACATGCAAAATTTGATCGTAACTTTAATAAAAAACGAACCAATACAAAACAAATACTTTTACTGCGGACAAACCGTAGTAGTATTAATCAAAGTATTAACAAATCCAGAATCTAACCTATTTGAGTTGTCCGCATCTCGTGAAATAACCTCTAGGTTGTACTAAATACCGAAATTATTACAAAGAGAACAACGTTAGGATAACTTCAAATCTGTACTACATTTAACCACAATGCTTCGTTCAACGCGCCTCGGGAATTGACCGAATGCAGTTCAAGATATTTTGCATACAATTTCTGTACAAACTATTAGTACATAGACATTTTCCCTGTAAATGAGAAATCTATGCGCTACATATCGATCGAGGAAGCGCACCTGTAAGCAGTGTAACACAAATAACGCAAGAAGTCCTGATAAAGCCTCGCAGTTCACACATGGAGAGCGCCGCCAAAGATTTATAGGACGTTTTTATAGTACGCCATGGACGCTCCTTGTTTTAATTTCGCCCAAGAATCTAAGCGTTTCCCGCTCGGCCGGCGGATGCGGGCACAGTGCGCCCGTACCTAGTACCCTTATTTTGCCGCGAGCCTAATGTCGCGAGGCGACGAAATTTATCGCGCCGCTTGTAATTCCGCCCTGCAGCCGCCACCCTGCCCGTCACCCGCGTCACCCCGTCACCCGACAACACACTTATAACGTTTTCTAATGAAATTGTCCACAAACTCCCGCTCGCCGCAACCCCCGGCTCGTCGACGCCGCCGGATGAACCGAAAAAAGTACAGCTCGCGTTACTAATGGCTTCATTTATCACAGTCACTAACAGTGATACACCGCAACGACGTTTTATATTTAATTTGGTTCTCTGCGGAATAAATTACGGCAATATCGAGCCTAGAGCGATAAAGGCCGAGTAGCACTGCTCTTGAGTTATCGGGACGGGTCATAGTATTAAGACGGTAATCTTCTTGGATTAATTTGTTCGTGGCTAAGTGATAAGTTAGCGTCGGTGCGCCCTCGGATCGAAACGTGCGACAACACTAGACAGGAGCTTGTAAATAGGGAAGTTCCGAATAACATTTTTATCTGTTTACCACTAATACATTCATTGGACGAAGACGGAAACGCGTGCGATAACAACAATGAAGGCTTTCTAAGCTACGTACGTAGTGATAGCATACACGTTGTAAATTAAAACAACGTGTGTATGTGTATCGCAGTTCAGAGCCCATGGAGCCTAAAATATAGTTCTGGTTTACTGGGAACGATAAACGTATCAATACCGATGCACGAGCGCACGTTAGCACTTGTACATACGCCGGTTGTTGTGAAAGAGCTATTTAGTCTTATCTTCAGAGCCGTTTCTGCTTATTAATTAATGAGGCCTTACCAACAATTACGTTGCATATCTATAATATTTAATGCTAACATTTCTGAGATACAGGATACTGTAGAGTTATTTTTTGTTAGAGATTAAGTTGAAAAAAAATATATATACATATACATCATCACGCCGAGTCCCTAACGGGGTAGGCAGAGAGTATAGAGCACCGGTTCTCTCTAGACTTACATATCTCTTTCGTATATAATATCATAATAAAAAAAGTGCTGTAAAAGACCAATAACTCTAACTTAAGCCGATTAATTTTAACTATTCTTAGCAATTCTCAAAGTATTTGTGCTGAACTCACACTTATACCCAATATGATGTTATGTATTCGTTTATAAAATCAGCAACTATTAATAGTTTCAATTAAAACAGAAGAAATATATAGTATATCTGTTTCGTCAATCTTTCTTCACTCATCCTTTCTATGTGTGTGCAAGAAGAGGCAGAGGAAGGCCACGTTCCAACTACCTGGATCAAATAGATCGGACTCTGAAGGACGGGAACGTTAAGAGTACTCGAAACCGACGAGCATGTATGAAGAGACTGATGAATGTGGACGAAGCGAAAGAGGTATGTAAGTCTAGTGAGAACTGGCGCTCTATACTCTCTGCCTACCCCGTTAGGGACTTGGCGTGATGATATGTATATGTATATAAATATATAGGAATATATCAAACCATGAAAATTGCACTTGTTTCTTTATCTTTTGATAACTTTTGAGCATGGATCGAGTATCAACATTATATATTCTTAATTTGAAATCACCATTGCATCGAACAATAGACGGTTAGCTGGATAGGACAACCTAAAAACATATAGTAAAACTTCGCTTTTTGTGTATTAGTTGGTCTAATTGGAACCTCGTACGTTTATAGCCAATTCTGCATGGGGAGTTTCTATAATCTGTGGTAGAGCCTGGCTCCACCGTTCTGTCGACTACATCGCGCGAGATTAAAGTAAGCCCACATTTAAACAGCGAACCGCGTAATTTGGCAACTGAACTGTGATTAGATAGTGCTTCAGTCTCGTTAGCGTAATGAGAATGGCTTTGTTAACCTTTGCTTTATACATTAACTAGATATCTAAAAGGGAAATCGTCACTGTATCTTTTAAGGGTACAGAAAATTTGATCTTTGTTTTATATATTGCGGTTTTATTATGAAAATTTCAGTTATTCGTGAGTTAACCTTTGAAGGGACCAAAACGTAATTAAAACGGATTTTTTTTTTATTATATCGCATCGTATACCTTTATTAATTTATTTATGAACTTGGATTTCCAACAAGGAATACAAAATTACATGCAACATAACGATTTAAGTGGTGACATCAATATTGGTTCCTTAATTATAGGAAATCACAACATGCGTTTCGTTAACATAACATAACAAATAAAATATTGCGCAAGGATAAATAGTAAGGTATAGGTATGATGATACGATTGATTATAATAAAAACAATTGGGATACGTTACATTTAAAAATATATGAGTTAATATCACAGAGTATTTTGTACAATATAATGCGCTGCTTTTCATTAAACTGTACATTACGGAACATAGTTGAGAATGCAAAAACAATGTAAATGTCTGTGGCTCGTAACTTTTTTCAACGCATTCTTCCAGCGGAACATTTGCAAACTATTTTAGTTTCCTCACATACAGTGAGTCTTGCATGCTAACCTTTGGTTGGAGTTGCATCTACGGTTTGGCGACTTAGTATTTCGGAAGCAATGTAAATCGTCGCGGGGCACGCCAAACTTCCCGAGATATCCAGAGGACAAGACGTTAATGTATGCGCAACCCTGCACCGTATGTATTGTTACCTAATGCACCGAGTTGGTCGGCTGCTTCTATTTACGTTCACCAAGTCGCGCTTGCCGAGATTCACTTCGCACTTGTTATGAATAGATTTTGTTTAGGAATGCTGGGATCAACTTGGATACTTTGTTTATTCTATACTTGTATTAGTTTACAATACAACTTTGTCACGTTGAGTTTAGATAGTAGATATTGAACAACCAAGGTAAGCCCGATTTGTTTTAAGTACAAGGCAAAGGACATGCCTTAATCAACATAAAACATCAACCAGCTGATCAGCCCAAAACAAAACACTACCTAAATACAAAAAACTAACACGAGTTTTTTTTATCATAATATATATATATAATATAATATATAAAATAATATATATAATAATATAATATATCCTCACGCCTTCCCACAAGGGTCCCCGAAGGGGTAGGCAGAGGTGTATAGGTAATACCCACACACCCACTTTCCGCCAGAGGTATATTAGGTGCCAACGTGACAGATGGCGAGTCCATCGCCGTTACTCAAGCACGACTGTACATACGCATTTGAATTTCTTCTCAGACGTATGCAAGTTTACTCTCCATGTTTTCCTTCACCGTAAAGCTCATGGTGTGACTAATCACTGTACTTAAGTTCAGAAAAACTCATTGGTACAGTCGGGATCCGAACTTGCGACCTTTGCGTCGCAGGCAACTGCTCGAACCACTCGGCCTATGTAATTAATTATTCATCCTTGATTTATTAACTTACTAAATATCAAACAGTAATTGAATACTATACACTACTAACTAATTATTTCAAGCTCACAATAAATATCACTGTGTAGGTACGTTTATATGTAAGCTCTTATTATTTTTTTTAAGTTCCTTTGCAACTATATGACGAATATTTAACGTTGCATCGTTTGTTTTTCAATATGATTTTCCTATTGTCCACATTAACAACGTAACGCGTATACATGAGCATACACAATTCCTTTGTATCTGCACCTTTGTCTAGACTCCATTAAAACAAGCATCACGGGCGAAGTTCCGGATCCCAGTTATTAGGACTATTTCTTAAGCTAAAGGGCACAGTTAATTTTGATTAATTTATGCCTCGCGCATGCTAAGCTCATTGTAATACTAAAATATTGTATACTAGCTTATGCTCGCGGCTTCGACCGCGGCTTGCCCGCGTGGAGTTCGAAAAAGTAGCTTTGGAAGTTTTCCTCCTAGAATCGGTTCAGCCGCTACTATACATTTGCTGAACTTTGAACTTTGAATTTATCGAATTTGAATTGAAAGAAAAAAAAAAGAGTAGCCTATTTGCTATTCCTAGGTATATTTAAGCTATCACCATTTCAACTTTCAGCCAAATCGGTTCATCTGTTTGGCCGTGACAGGTCCGCAAACATTCAAACTTAAAAACATTCACATTTATAATATTACTTAAATATGTACATATAAACATTTTAGTACGTAAAAGTTGCGTGTGTGCTGTAGCTTAAATAGAACTTCCTTATTCTAGTGTTAAAAGGAAATATATATTTTTTTATTCTTTTTAATTCATATTAAACAAAACCATTGTATTATGTCTGTAAAAAAGTAAATTCATTGAGCACAATTATATCGAAACCGACCGAATTGTTATACTACAGTTTCTATTTCTGCATCAAATAGCTTTCAACTGAATTCGAAGCGTTTCGGCGAGATATAATCGAGCCCCTAAAAATAACATAAATTTATAATAAATATTAGGCTCGGTGTTGCGGTGTAACTGGTGCCTCTGTAAATAGAACCGTCAGATTTCCCTTAAACAAACCTGTGCACCGTGAGAATTTGACTGAAGAATAGTGTTTGTATTTCATTATCAACAAAAGCTTTGTATGAAAAGATGACGCTCAGCACAAATTCGAGGTACAGCTACATTCAGACGGAGCCCAAGCAAAGATATTTCGCAGTGGTGTTTACTCAGGCGTGCCTAAATTGTTTACTTACATGTTTGACGCGCCGCACGCAACGCTCATTATGGTGAACGGGGCTTTGTTCAGACTTAGACAACATATTGTTACACCCGATGGAGCTGAATGTTCCTTATATGTTTATTTTTATCATTACAGGTAAGTTCCTGAAGCGTTTGAGGCTCGGTAATGATTGCACTTCGGTGAGAATTTTCCTTTGAATATGTTTACTAAATAACGTTGGAGATGAACTCAGTACACGGTTGTTTTCTAAGTGAACCTTTTTGACTTAATCGTTTGGATACACAAACGACAAACCATTAATTATATTTCTTTCCGCGTGTATCAGGTTAGTACATTTAATTGTTCATACAACAAGCCAGCTGGGAATTGGCTGTAAGTGTTCACCAGTCCGGGACGTAGTTGAACCACAAAACACGGTAACAGTTCAGCTCGGATTGCGCAAGCCAAAACCAACCGCGTGCTCCTGTTATTTAGCTCGATATTCGAGGCGAGCTTGTCGGGTCGGGGAGGCCGTGATGGAAAGCGCAATAGGCGGCCATTTACACCTGCAATTCTTCTTCATCTTACCCTAAACTGGCGCGCCGCTTTACCTAAAGTAATTATGCTACATAACGTATTAGTCTTTTGGGAGCAAACACGTGTTGGAAACGCTTAATCACTTACTTTACATTTGCGTACGCAAATAATCCGTTAATTTAATTTCGGTTGTGGGTATTTATAACGATTATTAAATTTATTATCATATCAAAGTGTAGGCTTATTTATAAGGTTTTGTTTGCGTGTGCATAAACGTTTGTAATGAAATCATGTTTCAGTACACAAGGGAAAAATGTTAACTATTTCATAACGCTTACATTTAGTGACGTTTTTCAACATTGTGACGTGAATAGCCAAGTAATAACCGTGTCGTTCTATTAATAATGTCCGTAGTTTTTAAAGGCAAATGTGAAAGTTTCCATGGAATAGAGGAGGAATATATATTGATTATTTCCGAATCACAGTATTATCTGTCGTAAAACGCATTCGGTTGCGTGTTTGTCCTCATTTCGTTTATGTCGCTTTGAGCCTCCGCACTGTGATATTTATGCTTTTTCGGGAGTCTCTTCCAAGGATAAGTGGTTTTGAAACTTTCCTTTTTGCAAGTAACGACTGGCTCCTCTGATAATAACTAGAGTGCTGTAATTGGTCAAGAAGTTACTACTTTTCTTTTAGATACAAACATACGGCAATTGTGCAATGTTCTGGTCTAAATTATATTTTATTAACTTCATTTAATTCATTTTAGCTCATGGTAATTTTGATTATTCGTAGACATCGCATGTTTTACGTACATATTACTGTAGAGCCTTCAACGATTATGTTTTTTTTTACCTGATGAAACATATAATTAAAATGAATTAGAAAAGCATTGAATTTAATTACGAGTTTTGTTTAATATTAACCTGCACTAAAGGGTTACAAAACATCTTTGCTCATCAAAATTTATATAAAGAGACCTCGAACATTCTCGATCTTAATCTTGCTCCCAAAATAAATAACAAAAGCCATTCTATCTGACAGGGACCTTGTTTCAAATCATAACAAATGGCTTTTTACAAAACCGCATCCGAACCCAAAGTGTCCTACAAAAAGGGGTTCGTAAACACATTACAAATCTTTGGTACGGCCTTGCGGCAGTTAAGAGGGCTGTCAATGAAATCCCTCCCTTCTCTGACTATTCGTTATGTGTCTTAATGGATTACATGGAATAAAGTAGGCATCGACAAAACAAAAGGCCGCGCTCCCACGGAAATCTCTGACCACATAGTTTGCGGCCCAAAACTAAATTTATTACGTTTGACCTTAGTAATTCTTGCCGAAGGTTTTCTATCCTAAATGTGTAATAGCCAGTTACGGTTTCAAAGGTAAGCTACGCGTTCGGCCTGTTGCGGTTTTATACGTAACTAAATATTTTATGAGTTACAAAATAGTTTAGTAAAACTTTTCTGTTTTCGTTGAATTGTGCCGATATGCTTACATACCACGCAACCTTCGCTGCTGTCAGTATTTCAAACAAAATGATTAGGTTTATTCAGTTCGCAGAAATAAGTAGTATTCTATGTACTAATATACTTACAGTAATATACAGCAGCAATTACAAATGAATCGTCAATTAGCGTGATTAGATAGAGGCTTCGTACATTGACTGCACAGTTGGGTGCCCATCATCATATGAAAACATAATTCTCCGCCGATCGCGGCGATTATCACGGCCCGTTCGTTTCGCAAGTTATACGAACGCGTTCCACTTTGAACGTGCTCATTTGCGCTCTTTGAAGCTGCCGTGTTTAAAAGCGTTTGATTTCAACTCTTTCGGTGTGAAGCTAGGTGTGTCGCACTAACTAATGTTCCATCTTTATATTCACGAACAAATGGCGAGTCGTAGGAGGAAAAGTTTTTAATTTGCCTAATGCACACAGAATACCTGTCCTTCCTTAACTAAAGTGCACTCTTGTAAGGCTTCTAGCGTCGTCGACGGGTCTGTGTGTGTTTTCGCATTGACTGTTGCATGTGACTTGTTTATTTTAGCTCTGTCTTGAATACATTCTATTTTTCTGAAGACGTACTCAGCACATGCTGACTGATTGTCCCTCTCTCTCCTGAAAATAGTATTTTCCAGCTATCCACTTAAGGGACGTAATGATAAATGTCGTCTTATTTTTCTAGCAATCGTATGTTGAAGATACTATTTATAACACTAAACTCTATGAGTATATTAAAATTCATTTTTTTTTGTAATATGTGAACCATTTATCGAACAAAACAATGAAAATAGCTAAACATTATAACGAAAGCGAACATGACGAAAACTAAGTTTATCTTCAAACGTACTTAATTTGCAGAAAATACAGCAACTGCTATGTATGAGACGGTTAATCAGACTTAATGATTACTTTGATTTTCATTTCTCGCGGACGAAACGAGAAACTTAATGAAAAGTCAAGCAACTCAGTCGAATACAAATTCTAACATTAGTATGCAAGAGTAAAGTTTTTATTCAATCTAACTTGCAACGTTTTATCTTTCGTTTGTCTTCCTGCATCAGCAATGCACGGGTTATTGTTACGTACTAATTGTATCCAAGCTATTGAAAATATCCTTCAGAATTATAATATGTAGTAAAGCTGAACCCAATGGGGACCAAGAGAACGTTATTATGATATTTTTTTATCAGATCACGTATAATAATATATCTTCTCGCATTCTCACAAAGGTCGCCGAAGGTAGTCAGCTTCGTAGGTAGAACCCAAGCATCCATTTTCCATCAGAGAAATATTGTAGATGCCAACGTGACAGATGGCGAGTCCATCGCCGATACTCATGCACGATTATTCATGCGTCTTTAGATTTTCTTCTCAAACGTATGCGGGAATTTGTTGAAATCAAATATATATTACGGTAACCACTTGCCCTAAATAACGATCAAATAAAGCAGTCATCTGCATGCCACATACAAGTATGTTTTTATAATAAATACGAAAGTCATCCTACAAAAGTTAACATGTTACGTCAGAAAGATATTTAGTTCCGTAGTTGTCTTGCCGCGTGGCATCGAGTGCCTGTGACCTGCCATCAACAAATTTAATTCTGATATGAATATGAAATTATATGTAAATGTTGGCCAAATATTTCCCACGTAACTTGACAACTCGACAGGGCAGTAAATATACCAGTACTGGTGCACTGACTTGGTATGTATACCAAGCCATACGAGTTCATAGTTTACGACCAACGACTGTTTGAATAAATAGTTAAGGTTGTCTTCCCTGTACACGTTCGCGAGTCTTGTCGCCCTTTCGACAGGAGTCTACAATTGGTTCAGGTAGACAGTTAGTATAATGTAGAGTGCGCTCACACCGCAACAATCTAACGAGTGCAATATCGCCAACTACGTATAACAGAAGCACACCCCCTGTTTTAAACTAGAATCCATTTCACGACTACAAACTCCGCAAATGTGCATTTTCTCGAGCGGAGCGCTCCGCCACAAAGTTAAGTTTTACCACTTGCCATAATTACCAATAAAACGTGTTCCTTCTGATGGCACGTCAACGAGTGCCGCATCACAAATTATGAAGTTGCTGTTCGCCTCCGTGACACCGCGTTATTGCTGACAGTTTAGTCTGATTATCTTTAATTAAAAAGTTGTTTCAGACTTCCGTAAAATGCCAAGTTACGAAAGAAATTGGTGAGCCCTCCGGAAGTGGTAACTCAGTGAATTGTCATAATTGGATTAAGAGCCGCTTGGGCTTACTATGATTTTGGAAGAGTATTTTTATATTATCTCACTAGAAATTTGGATTGTCTATATAGTGCTCTCTACTATTTGTACAACGGCAGTAGAATGGTCTTAAATGCATCGTGTGCTCAAAGAATATTGACAGATATGATCACGTCTCGATTGGAGTTCAGCCAACAATGTCTAGATTTTCTGTACAATTTGAAACTCGATACCATCCTTGTTTCCGTTTGGAATAGATGTACCATTTTAGAGAGTTGCGTCTCGCATGTATTCGACATGCGTCCAGAGATATTTATGATATTATGCACTTGAAATATTTTCCAGTCGTTTATTACATCCTCACGCCTTCCCACAAGGGTCCCCGAAGGGGTAGGTAGAGGTGTATAGGTAAAACCCACACACCCACTTTCCGCCAGAGGTATATTAGGTGCCAACGTGACAGATGGCGAGTCCATCGCCGTTACTCCAGCACGACTATACATACGCCTTTGAATTTCTTCTCAGACATATGCAGGTTTCCTCTCGATGTTTTCCTTCACCGTTCAGCTCGTGGTGTGACTAATCACTGTACTTAAGTTTAGAAAAACTCATTGGTACAGTCGGGATTCGAACTTGCGACCTTTCCGTCGCAGCCAACTGCTCGAGCCATTCGGCCACCACGGCTCGTCGTTTATTATGCGGAGAATGATTATACTATGTATTCAACTGGCGATTTGGCACACTGTTGTAGCTCTGCTCACCTCTGTACCTTCGGCTCAACACTTAGGCATTGTATGTACAGGCTCCTAAGACAAATGAGATGACAACCTTTGTTTTTGTATTTTATAGCAGATGTCAAAGATCCCATAATATTAAAGTACTGGGCTATTTCCCACCCGTCGACTTAGATTTTATTGTAATTTTCAATAAAACACCCTATGTGTTAATTAAGCTTCTAAAATGACTAGAAACCCTATCAAACCAAAAAGCTTATAATTAGTCAAGGCAACATAATAGTATATATATATTGTCAGCTTTGTTTGATGATAACCTTTTATGTATTTTAATCAAATGCGGTGGTTGTTTTGATGCGGCCGGCTACTGTCGCGGCAGTTTTGCATGCTCTACATTCACCCATGAATTCCGGTGTGTGGACCTGCGGATAGATGAATGTTTTAACATTTTACATATCCGACGAATGAATTCGTTCTCGTAACTGACGGTTTTTTATTTTGTTTAGTTATTTGATACATTTTTATTTATACCGTGTGGTATGTTGTCTTTGTCAAATTTACTCGCGGGATTGTTTTAAAATAATAGATACATACGAGTGTTAATAAAATCTTCATATCACTGGTGGATTTTTTATCAGGAAAAACTGTTACTACTACATTACTACCACATTACCAACATCTACATTGCCATAGCAGCAACAACATAGCAATTATAGTTCTGACCAACTATTGCACTATTGCCATTCAATTCCTAAATCGTCTTCACCGTTTGTTAGTGAAGAACTCCTTAGCAAAAGAAGTAAATGAAACTATTCCTGTATTACGATCTCTTATTACTACGACCAATCTCGGCATTATGAAGCATCGAGCAAAAAGACGGGAGAACCTACTCCGGCGGGATAATGAAAATCTTCCGAGTCGTATTTCTTTTTTGTAATTGGCTCACATTTTCTTTGTGGTGGTGTGCGTGCGCCGGGCTGCGGTTTGATTTTGCAAATAGAAGCACTCAATGGTTATGAGAGGCTGCGGTGCAGGCTACGGAAAGAGGAGGGACAGTAATCATTTAAAAATGGTGTGCATTCACTGTGAAACGCATCTCGGCGATTGCCGTTTACGTTCTACAATCAGATAGTCCTACCTCCCTCTCATATCGACTTTTTCCACTTCGTTTGTTGCACCCGGTTTGGGAATAGTTTTTGTTTCTGTCGGACTAATCAACGCCCGTACATGGCCATCCGGCTGGCTTTTTCCATTTACGTTTTAGTATAAAATATTTCTTGTTGTTTATTCTGTTGTAAAAACAATCATAATAGTTATGAAAATTAAAACACTGGTGTAGAGTTAACAAATGAAAAATACTTGCTTTGGCTGCTATATCAGACAAACTTATAATGTTGTTCACGTGAGGAAACTCATACATCTGGATTTAAATATATATGTGAAGAGCGGCTGTATTGTCTTATAAGCACATAATATGTTTTCAGAAAAATGTGGGTGTATCTTTTTTACCTACCTACTTCTACCTTTGCTAGAAACGCGTGAAGATGTAAAAAGAGACTTCATTTTCGAACGCTTTATAACATTTTTACGTATAGCACTGATATTAATATGATAATAATAATTATTATTATAATATTTAGGGACGATTCCAATACTAGATCCGATACTAAACTTAATTCATATAATTATATAATAATAGTCAAGAAAACAATTTTGGTGACAAATTACGCATCCTTAGTTACAAAAGCACACTTACGGAACTTAGTGTACGTACAGAAATAATTTGGTAGGTATGTAATTGTGGTTGTGCGGTGCAAATATCGATTTACATGCCACTGTATAATTCAAGGGTTGAATAATGTATTACCTTTCATTAGCACATTGGCCGGTCCCGAGGCGTATTTGCACATAAATTCGCTTACTCACACCCCTCGAAGGAAGCCATATACGTGTGAACGATTATCCTTTGAAGCGAAAATGCCATATCCCTTTTGTTTTGTACTTGCATTTTATCACTCGTTGAGGCCCTTTTGTTCTTTTCATGTGAAATTCTAGTCGTATCCATTAAAACCATACCAGTTGTAACAGTACAGTAGAGTGGTCGCTGGTATTTATATTTTGTAAATATTCAATTTTGATTTTCATGTAACAGTTTTCTACGTCCTTGTCAAATTTCACGTTCGCATTTCGAAATTATATAAAAAAAATTGGTTGAAAACTCATCGAAGTACATATTTTTTTATTTTCAATACATTCTTAAGTACACATAAAACATGAAAAACAATTGTCATAAAATTATTAATGCTCATCACTCGACTGTCTGTCCTCAAAAGGGATTGTATACCCAACCTTCAGTAGTTCTGATCACCAAGTGGAGCTTTTACAAAAAAACACGTATCGATTGAAATATAAATTGACCTTTTACCCTTAAGGTTGAAAAGCCGACATCGAAACTCAATATAAGTCAAAGCAACCTAATGTAACAGTCTGCTCACGGATATTGTAGTTATGGATCGAATTAGATTAACCCTATTACATCGACTTTGGTGCCGCTCAATCATTGGATAATAACTGTAATGAATGACAATGATGGCACTAACTGGTTTGCTCTATTTGTATTATACTTTATAATACAGATGTTAAAGGTAGAAATGCTACTGTTTCAATACAAACAAAAGAGTAAATCTGTACGACTCGTCAGATGTTATGTGGTTAAGGTTGCACATTGTACATGCGCCTGCAATACCTTCCATTAGTCACGTTGGCGGATTTCCGGTGAAATGTAGAAATATTTACACTAATGCTTACTCTTTTGGGGGCACTTGTGCGAAAGCACTAAAATTATAATATAAGATTATGTATGTACGATATAAGATTTTATATAGTTATAGTTTTTATATAGTTATTAATTATTTTACGCACCTCCATCTATCGTACCTTAAAAATGACTAGTAGCCAGATAATAAGGCGAGAGCCTGGGTTTTTTTATATATTCTACATATATACGTATTTTGGCTCTTATTATAATATATAATCGTTTTCAATAACAGTTAGATGTTTCAGTGGCTGTAAAAATAATCCAGTTGGATTTGGGAAATCGGGAAAAAATCTTCTTAAAGATGACTTAATGACAGATGACTTAAAAATATGCTTTCAAATACAAAGTGATACTGATAAGCGATTTATGTAAGTATATATGAAGGTGCTTGCTCTGTTTTACCTCGAAAATTTTACAGCAGCAATATGATCGCCGATAC
Organism: Drepana arcuata; assembly: GCA_016069955.1. Taxonomy (NCBI): domain Eukaryota; kingdom Metazoa; phylum Arthropoda; class Insecta; order Lepidoptera; family Drepanidae; genus Drepana; species Drepana arcuata. The sequence goes on from JACCPG010000045.1 coordinate 144,499, forward strand.
TAATGAAAGCCAATAATTGCGAGCTTAATACCGTACGCGTACCTCAGTAACTGCTCACCTCAATCATTTTAATGTCCGTTTAATTATTATTCATTGCGCGACCACCCTCTACCTTCTGGAGTTCGTCCTCCAATATCGATCTCTATTCTATATACAAAAAGCTGATACTTGCTGATTAACGCCACCGATACAAAGGGTATTAGTCTGATCAATGTATTTACAAAGCTGTTTTAGTTTTAATTAAGCTACAGTCGCCCGTCAGCTGGTCACATAACAGTGAACTGTACGCGTAACGTTTACAAACCAGTTAACTGGAAACGTAATTAAGAATCGCTAATAAATCAAGCATTATGATGAACATTCCGGCTAACAAAGCTGCTCAGAGCTTGGATTTGGATCTTAAATAGGTGAGATTGTTTCATTAAAGAAGCTTCATTGATATCGTTCGGAAACGGACTGAATTTAATGTTACAAATAGTTTCAACACAAATGTTAAAATAACGTTTGCACACATATCTTGTGTTATTATCTGAAACATTCAAGCTTGCATACATCGGACCAGGTCGTATAGTGTAGGCGTAACCATTCTTAGGAACATACATATGAAGGATATTTTCAATGAAAACTGTTAGAGCAACTCGATCTAGGTTGGTAAGGCAATGGTAGTCTCTTACTGCTTTATCTTTCAGACACATATTTTGTCAACTTTTTGTTAATAATTTACTCTAAGTCTGTACCGTCGTATATTCTCTAGTTTCACCATAATTTGATGCAATATTATTTATATAACCGCCCGACTAAACTATTGTTCCGAGCTCCTACATACCTTTGGGTCGCGAGTTTGACTCCTGCTTTCTAATAACACAAATATTTCTACTTGAACATTGTAGATATACGTATTTGTTTCACTTGTCTGCTTTTCATAGTACAAATATCGTTATTGTTAGGTCAATATATGTTTAGATATGATAGTTTTAACTAAAAGTAATGTATCTAAATTGGTAGCAAATCGGAATTATAATAAACATTAACGTTATCGTTAAGTGTGTCCCAGCTCAGGTGGTGCCGCAATCCGCTTGGAATTTCAACGACTTCAATTATTGAGTGCGTGGAAACCGAACCCTTTGGGTTCCTCAAGGGCCGGACTGTCCATTTGGTCGACGATAATGCTACGGCGTGCGGGTAGGGTAGATCTACGTTAAATAAGCCCTCATAATATATTCTATATATATATATGGGTAGGTATTTTGCCTTTTATGTTTTTCCGTAGAGAATAGAAAGGTATTTGATTAAAAGAGAGAATTATTTCATCTTCACTTCCTGAAATTGATTTAATAGTAGACGCATTTATTAGTATTCTCATAGGGTTTCCTATCGATTTAAACAATTTAGTTACTCATTTAGCAATAACGTTGATCACAGGCAATCAAATTAAATACAAACCAAACATACTGGTAACGGAAAAGCAAGTGTTTGCAACCTGCAGGCAGTTCGAGGTTAAAGCATTATCGAAACTCGATTAGGGTGCTCACACACACACGTCACGTTGTCGCTAATCTCGACTCTTAGCGCAATCTCTAACAATACCGATGAGAAAACAATACAGCCACCTTTCACGGGAACAAAGCGGAAATAACAAAGAATGGACTGGCCGAATCGCTGTACGGAGCATTATCGGACACGCTAGGAACACACGTGCACCGCTGCCACTCACCGGCTATTAAAGCGAACTTACAAAGGAAAAAATAGCCCATACTATAATTCAACGTGAATGAACAGTCCACTTAGAATATAATATATCTGAAATTCGATCTTCAAATAATGAACGCTATATTTATACATTTTATATACATTATATGTATTTTCTGGCACGTCCGTTAGAACTAAACAGGAGTTAGCCAGTGGATTTTCACCGATTTTTTTCTGTTTTATGATTGACAGCACACGAGCCGTGCTCGGTCGCGCGTTCTGTATCCAGCGGTCCGTGATCCGCTACTAAGAGACCTACCTACATATGTGGCAGGTCGGCGGTTTGCCCACGTTGTCACACATTGCATAATACACACAAAAGCTCCCTGTATATATTTGTTACACACAGAATGTAACCATTGAACTATTCACAAACTCGTGAGTCGTAAGCGGATATGCAGTGTGAGAACATACTTTTGCCCGTAAATGAAACACGGCCTTCAATGTTATGCCTTGTACTAAATGTAACGTGTACGTTAAGCTCGTTAAAATTTCGTCGGCAAATATAAAATTCAATTTCTGAATGAATGAGAGAGAAAAAAATCTTCAACCTCGTTTTTGCATTCATTTTGCATCAACCGACGTAGAATCCTAATTATCTTTCCCAGTTAAGCTTAAGTGAATTATTCCATCCGCCCAGTGTGGCGCACAAACAAAACGGGACCGAGTTCGCAACCTCAGTCGAAAATACTAAAACATTAAAGAGCATTCTGGGCGTATGTATAATATCCGCTAAGTAGTAAGTGTATACGCCGCGCATAAGCCCGCTATCTTGGCGGGAGGTAACAGAGCTCTGCTTTAGCCGGCTCAACTTTTAATAACGCCCGCAAAATCGTCTAATTAATCTGATTACCAACGGACCCGCGCCCAGACGCAACACTCGGCACTAATGCTTACTTCTGAGCATTAAACCAACCTACTTGCCCCATGTATTAGTGGGCGGATTAGGCAGCCTCCAGGGTGCCCTCCAAAACTGCTTAGATTAGTAAGAACTCACCAAAATACCCAGAAATACCATGTAGCATTAATTTTATTTATTCAAATGGCTGGATCTTCAAAAGTATTTAATGTTATATTTTCACTATTATATTGTATTTTACTTCCCGTCAGCTTCGTAATATAAACATTAAGTAATAAAAATTGTACCACAAAATAATTTTCTGCTAACCACAAACGAAGCGAAACCTTAATAGATGAGTATCAGGTTTCAGAAAGGCTAGTGTATTTGTGTGCGGTGCCTATAAGTGTAATTACGTGGGCTTAAGATTGCTCCGGCCTCCACGCACACGATGAACGAGATCTGCGACTAATGGAGATCTTATCTCTCCCCGAGATGGAGTAAGGTGGTTGTCCTTAACAGTATAAAGTGTGTTATGTATAATACAGCAACTTATCTCAGCCAAATAGGACACTCAAGTCCAGAGCATAAATAAGGCCCGGCTTTCATTTCTGAAGGTGACCCTCGATATGTATAGCTCTCGCTTGGTTCTTTGGGGTCAGAGATTGTGATATCCCTTTTAATAGTTACTTAGGAAACCTTACTTAATTCACATAATGAACACGTAATCCGAACCTCTATAAACTATGTAATTAGTTTGTATTGTTAAGTAAGATCCCATTAGTAGTGCTCCCACGAAAACTTTGTTCTTTACCAACATAAGTATTAATTTCTCAACAATTACCCGCTAATCCGTTTTCTTCTTAAATTAAATATTTAAGGCGGCAATTTGTGGCGCTTCCGCTCTACACAACGCCGTACAAAGAAGAGAGGACTATTTGTCGAAAGTAATTTTCAAAATTATATTGTTACTTCGTCTTTAGATCTTGCAATAATTATCTCTGGTCTGCTTTAACAAGCGTTTAATTTGAGTAGGAAATTAAGCCCCGTTTTACGTTAAATTGTTCTGATAAGAAGTCAAACGTTACGCGTCAATTTATAATTTCATCATTGCTATTCCAATTTGACAATGATTCGTCGAATAGGTATTATATCAAAGGATCCATTTGCGTTTGTTTGTACAGCGAAATCCTCAGTGAACTACTGCCATTAAATTGTAGTCTATTAAAAAAGGAACTCGGAGATTTCGATAAAAGGTAAAGCCTATTGGCAGAGTATAGAGGGGCAGAATATAGAAGGAGGCTGGCAGCGGAGACGAGTACAGATAGGCAGCTAGAGCGACGCGAATGCGACATTTCAATTTGAGTATATATTATTCATGGTAATGCGTTAAAAGCGCGAGCACACAAGTTGCTCAGTACGGGCGGGAAGCAAGTAATCGCTGCGCACGTGCGAACGCCAGATATATAATATGTATATTCAATGTTGTGCTTTAAAATTGTCGTTTCGCGCCATTTGCAGTTGCCGCGCCCGGCCCGATGTGCTCTGCTTATAAAGTAACTCCACGAAATGTGGCACTCGCTTTTATTTATCACGCCTCTATAGAAAAGCGTTTTTACCTATCGCTGAATGAAAATATCCGATGAAAAATTGCATGCACTGGCTTCAGCTTGCAATGAATTGAAGAAATATCTACAATTGATCCCGGATGTGATACATTTATGATTAATGAAATAGCTGGAGTGGGGTTTGAATCAAGATATGTACATAAATCTCCGATACCGCTACAGAGCAATGTGAATCCGATGGTACCGCACTATTACCGATGTAAATGTTCAAATAATTCCTATGCACGCATACCACAGTGGATTCCAAAAGTGAAATCTATGCGGCCATGTTGGCTTAGAGCGTAATTCAATAAATGTCGAATACTTGCAGATTAATTTGTAAACGGAATTGCGGAGTGCCTTCATTGAATACTAATTATAATTTGCATGATGCCACATCCGGGGCATATTACAAAGGCAATAACAAGGAACCTCCACTGAACGACATATCATGCGGCAATTCAATTTCTCAAAAGAACTGGAACTTTACAAAATAAATAAACATATTTCACGTCAAAAACACGGTCCGAAATAACCAATCCTGTAAAAGATTTAAGCACCATACAAACCCAGGTAATATCCCAAACGAAATAAAATGTTTCCTATAAACATAATTTGGTTATTTATTACCGGGCCCGATACATAATACCGAACATAGTTTCCATTATATCTGAGTGTAGATACACGTTTAAAGGGCAGGCAACCCCAAAAATAAATCAATGGACAATGGAATCCTACAAATGTTCGGTACGAACATGGAAAGATAATATTGTGTTAGAGTAAGTGTGTAGTGTGCTTAACTGAATCGCATGAGTGTGTGTGCTAGGGAGGTCGAACTCAAGTTGTGGCCAACATCTATTATTCATCGGCGAAGACACGGGAACGAAATTTGTGTAAGTGCGTTGTGATCCAACCAATCTCGTCGTTTTTATTTCATTCACAATAAATGGATTACGTTGTTCACAAACCCTGTTGCCTTATCGGCGTTTTTTATTTGCGCCTTCAACGAGTTTCTTTGCTTTTATTGTTTTACAAACAGACATTACGAAGTTTCATAACTGATTTATAGAAGCCAAACATTGTGAATGTTACCATGGAATGACAAAGAGAGTGATAATTAACTTGCTTCTATATTCTTTCGATGGCTGTTTATTACGCACTTTAAATATATGCTTTGAACACAAGTAACGAATGGCTAAGTGCCATTTGTATGTTAAGGTCGAATCAATCGGCCATAGTTCCAATTTCAACTGTTATGAATAACTTTGTAAATTGCTAATGCAATGTTAGCATTCGTTTCTTTAACTTTCACATATACAAGATAGTGATAGTACAAAGGCGTATTCGCAAGTTTATATTCATCTGCTAACTTACATATACGTAGCAATTACTCACAGTTTTATCCAAACATAAAGTCGAGAAATCCACTCGAAGTCGGCTTACTGCCGCACCCATACAAGTCATCAATAAAACATCCGCACAGTTTGGCAAACGTTAATACACCAAAAGGCAAAGATTCGAAGGCAATCCTTCAAATCGGGCGATGTTTGAGTTTGGCGCGTGGGTACGCATGCAGCGCTGCGTCTCCCTTGATGGATGGCCGCCGATATATCAGACACATGAGCGAGGCCCAAGCCTCATCTCACGAATATTAATCAACTTTATTCACAGCCTTGTATCGAACACGGCGGGCCTCTTCATTTTCTTCAAGTGCAGAAGATATATACGCAGCTTTTAGCCTATTAGGATATTATTTTCTGTAATGTAAGTCACTTATTCCTTTATTTGATTTTTTAGACACAAATAAAATAACATACATACATATCATCACGCCAAGTCCCTAACGGGGTAGGCAGAGAGTATAGAGCGCCAGTTCTCTCTAGACTTACATACCTCTTTCGCTTCGTCCACATTCATCAGTCTCTTCATACATGCTCGTCGGTTTCGAGTACTCTTAACGTTCCCGTCCTTCAGAGTCCGATCTATTTGATCCAGGTAGTTGGAACGTGGCCTTCCTCTGCCTCTTCTTGCACACACTTTTGCTTTGCATATCTGTTTCGTCAATCTTTCCTCACACACACACAAATAAATAAAATTCAAGTTAGTCTGAAATTTGACATCATCATCATCATATAGTATTTTAATCCACTGCATTCGAGTACAGGCTTAATAAGCGTCCTCGCTTCAATTATATCCTGTGACAGTCTCATTCAGGTAAGTTAAAGTTATAGAGTTAATAAATACCCTATCGGGAACGTTTGCAAACCATGGTGGTGTGTTAGCATGATTTATACGGATTTAAAACTAAAACCTTTCCTGAAGATGATAAAAAAGAGAATTTAAGCACGACTCACCTGCGACCCGGTCCGTGACGTCATTTTATCGGTACCCCGAGACATAAATTACGAATAAAAGTAATCGTTGAAACTTTCCTGAAGCGGGGCGGAGAGCCAGAGGCCTGGAATTTGTGTTGAATTACCTGCCACTGGTTTTAAGACTTGTAATTTATCAGTTAAGAGCCCCGCACATCGATCGCCTAGCCGACCATCCACTGGGAAAATGGCCAATATCAGTTCTTTAAGATTCTACATTTCTAGAGTTACAACAATGATTGTAGCTATCAACAATTGTACAAATCACTACAAAAATTCTGTTGAATAAAGACATTACGTAATGAAGTACAATTGGTACCTATATTATGGTATCTTAGAAAAAAGGCAGGATTTGATTGACGCTAGCAATCGGCTTAATGTAACCTCGGGGCAAGTTTTGCTGCGGCGCACAAACGAGTGGTTAAATTCGGAGGTCGACGCAAAACGACGCAATCTCTCACACGTCACGCAGAACGGGGCTCTCCATATAATACATTTCCCTATTCATATTTGTCTTAGACTAGTACGCGAACTACATACATTGTACCGAAAAACAAAATCCAATATACGCTCAGAACGTAATTTATTTTCGCCTTAAAGTATTTATGAACACCTTTTAACTTTTAACCACGTTCGAGTATAATAACGCAATAATAACAATGTAAAATTTTTATATTTTATTACACATGTATTCTGGCGTAAGGCCTCAGAGAAAAGTACATTAGTACGGGTAGAGGTCCTATATACATCTATTTTATATTCGTCGTTCAAGATTACGTGACTGGAAATAGTAAAATCGGATGATGATGTTGATAATGTAGGTCGTAATGGGCTATTTCCAATAAAACCTTATAGGTAAGCGATGGATTGAAGGGAACTAGGTCAGGGCGAGGGCCGTACCTTACGAAAATAACGTATTTTGGTGCTTCTGCAGACTATTAAAAGTCGGAAGTCGCTATCGAGTTATCTTCAACCCACTCCCCACGTACAAAATAACAATACGCCAACTTAAAGTAACGCATACACGGTACCTTTATTATATCCCAAACTATCGTTATGTTTACCTTGCTAAAGTTACGACCAAACTTAATGCTAGCAAAGTGGGCGAAGAAAGCCAAGTTCTTATATCAGCAAAAGTTATTTTTTCAGGTAAATTATTAGCAACCAAAAGGAACGAGCAATCACACTAAGTTAACATTACTTTGAGCAAGTACTTGGGACTAAGTGAAAAGTTACATGCACTCAATTGGTGAACGCTTAAAAAAATCTATCGAAACGCTAATGGAAAAAGCTGAGCACAACTTGCCAATATCGGTCAGTTGTAATAAAATGGTCGGCTAAATGAAGGAGTATTAAAATTTTAAAAATTTATTTTGAATCTTTACGAAGTTTGAAAAGGGTCTTTTTAAATAAATCATAAAGCCTATTTGGCGATTAACTTAAAATTTAGGAAAGGTTCTATTTTTTCGAATTTATGTAAAATGGATGTATTATTTCCTTTCTCATTGCATTAAATTATATACTAGCTGTACCTGCAATTTGAGGGACTTTATAGACCCAAGGTAAAAGAAGCTATACTTGTTTCAAAATTAAGACTATTGTCCCAGGTTATTAACTAATGTATTGAAAGGATTGATGAATGCGAATGAAGTGAAAAAGCTCGGTAAGAATAAGACATTTTGCGCGCTATTCTCTCCTTACCCCGTGTGGGACTTTGCATAATCATATGTATGTAAGCAATAGCCCTTCTTTTATTTTTAATACCCCAAGGTTGGCAAACTATTTAAATTGCATTAATATCTGCTCACCCGCGCATTATTAAATAAATATCCATAGTCACAAACAGTGTTGTTAATAATCTTAGAAATATTTTAAAACACTATGTTTTCGCTATGAAATTGGTAAAAAAGGATCAAATACTTTTCCCGGAGAAACATAAGCTCCAATAAGTTATGGATAAATTGGCAAGTGTACGGCAGGCGGCGGTGTGGGCGCGGTCGTGTTGCCTGCGCGGGTCATTTGTGTCCATCGTTACCAGCAGCAGGCGTTTCCCGCACGCACAACAACCTCTTCATTTTCACTGGCAATTTTACTCTCGTAGTAAATATTTAGCCTCAATTTCATGTAAATTTTTCACTTCCAACATTCCGTACAATATTGCAAAATATTATCTACGCTACCATTTAAATTCGTCAATAAAACTCGCTTACATTGTATACATATGTACCTATATTTATCCAATATCTAATGGACGGCTACTTTGCAAAGTTCGATATTTTCAAAGATACAAGGCCTAAGTCAATATCGTAACTTTTCCAAGCAAACTTAGTAGCCACAGAAGCCGGCCTGAAGTTTCATGTGGCTGATAATTTACATAATAGAAGACGGTAGGTCTGTCCACTATCGGGGTCATCCAAACTTGTCTGTGGATTAGGGCTTTCACGGCAAAGCTTATCGGATTTTGAATGAATTACGGGTTGCTTGTGATAGCGACGTCATTATCGATATCCGATTTATATGCAGATTGGGAGTGAGTGAAGTGGGTGCGACGTCACGCGCCACTGGGCCCACGCTGCCACACTGCGCCGCCGAGTCTGGGCCGCTCACCGCACTTCACATAAATAATCCTACTCGCCGACGACCATCTTCAACTTTGTCTTATTTAAAGATAATACAATTAATCTCTTCCCTTTACATCCGCAACGGAACAAGGTCCTTGTTCAACTTTTGCGCACTCGACCCGACGAAGACAGAACCTCCATTGTAAGGATTTAACAATTTCTCCCGCCTCGTTGCATTCCACAGAGTAATAATAAAATATCACAATGGATGTCAACTCTATTCAAGATAAGTATCCAAGACGGAGAGCGTCAGTAGCATAATTCAACAAATCAGATATGATGAAAGAATAATTTTCTTTGAAAAGGCCTGTTTGGGATTTGTTATGTTATTACAATATCTTTTTTCAATACGAAAAGATGTTTATAAAAGGATGTTGCTTATTATTGAATTAGAAACGTATTTTTACAAATCGAATAAATACAATGTATGTCAGCAAAAAGTGTGAAGATTGAATATTCGATAATATTGTGTCAATCGCATCACGCTAACAGTTTCTTCTAAGTCTTACAAGAGTTTTTCAGTTTCAAAACTTATTTTGTTTCCTAAGAATATGGATGTTTTATACCAACTATTACTCAACGACTTGCAACAATCGATTGAATATTCGATAATATTGTGTCAATCGCATCACGCTTACAGTTTCTTCTAAGTCTTACAAAAGTCTTTCAGTTTCAAAACTTATTTTGTTTCCTAAGAATATGGATGTTTTATACCAACTATTACTCAACGACTTGCAACAATCTACATAAAACTAAAGAGTGAAACTTCAATATCGTTATTACGTCTACGGAGATCGGTTGCACGGCATCAAACACCCGTCAAACTGCAATTTTTCACCCTCTTGTAGAATCCAGACAGGATATATACTATATCGTTATCAATTAAGTGTTCCTGCTAGTACGGTTGCAATTAAGCTGTTTATTTTAGGTATTACCTTCGCTTTATCAGCGCTCGAGTAGTGCAGGTGAATAATTAAGACGGAACAACACTAATATAACATTCATTTCCAGCCAGGGTTCTAATGTTATGTTAATGTTAAATCAAATATATTCACCTATTCCTTGAAATTGGTTAAAATATATAAAAGAGTCTGATGAAATGGGATAGTGCGAAAGATGCCTTTAAGGCAATAGAGGGCTTCTGGCTGTCCCTCTCTCTACCCAGCGGCGTGACGGAGTTGGCGTGGTGGTGTGTTTGTCTTGTAATGCAAAGTCTAGTCTAAGGGACGGCGACAGACTCGTCATCTCTATGTTTAATTGAACAACCTCGTAATTTTTTCACATATTTCCATTGTAACCCCTGAACAATATTTCTGTAGTATTAAAACTTTCCACGAAAAAGAAAGGCGAACTAAAAAGCCGACACATCATTCATCTTTCAACCGAGCTGTCTATTATGAGTTGCAGTTTTAAAAAGTTGGTAATTAACACCGGGCCGCGGTCCAGGGTAGGTCCCAACTTCTGAAGTGTTCGTAAAGTTATGGGCATGGCTCAATAATTAAAAGCTTCGGGGTGAAATTATGATTTTATTCGTTCTCCAATGATCGAACGAGTTGCGTGATTAAAAAGGAAATTAGTAGTTGGGCTCCTTTATTAGACGTTAAAAGTAATGGAAATGACATTTTTGCCATCTTCTTTGCTTACTTTTTGTATAAGTCTTATTCCTTTAATAAAGAAAACCGATGTTATTATGGCGTAGTGAATTTCTTTACACAAAGCTCAGTGTTCCTTTGATGCTCGAGAAATCTATTGAAGTCTATAGACAACAATAGATCTGTCTTTTGGAGTGTCTCGACTCTTTCAGAAATACGGATTTTCCAATCACCTTTTATGGAGATCATAATTAATCCATTCGTGTTTAAGGTACCTAGTATTTTGAGACACAAAACTCCAACCAAAAACTGGGCTTAATGATTTCGTTTTATTATTAACTAAAACTAGGAACTAATTGGTGGTTTTACATGTACATATTGTTGAATAGTTTATGGATAATTCTGTGCTGTGTGAGGACACAGCACAGAATTATCCAATTTAATTGATTTAAATCCAAGTTAATGAGTACTGATGGTTTGCAACTTCAATATTAGTTTGTATTATGTAATAAGTGTTACATTATAATTTAAGTTTTAATACTAAATTTCATGCATATTGTGTGTGTTCTACCGCTTGTATAACGGGGAGTGTTCTGCAGAATTGTTCGACATGATGCCCACTTCCACCTTCTACTACCGCACCTCTCGCCATCGACAGGGAATTTATCCCCATACTTTGGAACCACAAAGGTCTCGCACTGTGCGCTTCCAAAGGAGTTTTCTTCCGCGAACGCTCAGGCTGTGGAATGAACCCCGTTGAGGTTTTCCCTGGAGAGTACAGCATGGAGTTCTTCAAGAAGGGTGTGAAACAGATTCCTGCAGGGTCGGCAACGCGAGAGTGATGCTCCTGGTGTTGCAAGCGTCCATAGGCGGTGGTAACCGCTTACCATCAGGCGGACCGCATGCTTGTTTGCCACCCGAGTCGTATAAAAAAAAAAGGAAAAAAAAATTATCGCCCACTATACATTTGCGTGCGAGTTCCGCCGATCAGTTACAAAATAGGGGTACTCACGATTTAGAATTCCGTGAAAGCATTCGCCAATATTGACATAAGGGATAGTTCTCGTAAAGGGTTCAACTAAAATTCAATCGGCCTTCTCCATTCCTCGGTGTATCCTATGTTTCCTGTTTGTCTCCCACTCAAGCGCAGGTTAATAAATAATGAACTGGATTCGACAGAGTTTTGTTTGTTAAAGTGATTATTCAAATACGAAAAACGTTCTTGGGTTTTCCTAAAGTTCTCTCATATTTTATTCACTGATTTTTTTACGGTCTGAGAAATTCGTACTTGTTTATAAAATTTGCCTCTTTATTTTTTGTAAGACAAGTAAAGCTTTAACTTTCCCTAATAAATATTAATTTATCGACTGATTCAAAGGCATCATGGTTTTTTATACAAAACCATATACGTTATGTATTAAATTGTGTTAAACGAAATACCTTTATATTGGGTTAATGTTACATTTAATATATTTGACAGCCATCCATAGCAGCCATCGCATCCCTCTATTTTTCTAAGTTTCAATGAAATTCCTTCCTTTCTAGTCTGCACCATACTTAATCTCTTCTTCTCATTATACTTCTACCTATAGAATTTCACATAGCAGAATTATTGTGTCGTGGAAAATCATTAGGAAAATACGACAGAATTGTCGAGACTGTCTACCTCGGCAAGGGGTGTTATTTATAGAGGGTGAAGGCTGGAGTGTATCTGAGTGGCTCTATTAGCTCAACTAATATTTTCTTCGTCAAGTTAATTGTTATGTCGCCTTTAAGAGCAGGTGGCTTGCCCCATTAGGCCACTGCGGGCAACTTAATGCCGCAAATGAAACTTGAGGCCCATCGTGCGTGGGTAAGAGTCTCGCGGAAATATTTATGAACGAAATTAAACTTTTTCTTTTTACCAATTTTTTGAGAGTATTCTTATTGTGATTCGTTTTGATTGAGTTTTATAACACTTTTGCAACGAAATCGGATAAAGCTCTTGACATAACTTTGGGATTCCTAAAGTACACAAACTCGTTTTATATGCTATGGTAATATTGACTCGATGTACTTTTATCCATGTAGGTTTCCAGTAATGAGCTCCTTGGGGAAGGGGGAGGATCCTCCCTTCACCCAGGGATTAAACCCATTATGCTGCCAACACACTATAACTCTCCGAACACAGAGTGGCAACGCGCAAGTGATACTTCGGTATCGTGAGCGTAAATAGGCTACGGTAACCGTTTCCCATCAGGTGGGCCGTATGCTAGTTTGCCACTCTTGTTGTATAAAAAAAAAAATGTTGTATCGTGTATCGAACGGTCAGTGACCTCCCACACAGTGAATGTTTATTCGGTGTACGTTGGTTCAATCGCTGCCTTCCTATCGGGACAAATCGTAGCCGATTCAACTAATTTTTAAGCGATCTATTAACTGATGACTGTGACTGCACTGATCAAAGGCCGAAAATAAAATTCTGCATTTAATCATCTTTAGAATTACAAAATAAGGAATTTTTGGCCAAGTTGAGCTTAATTCCATTTGCGGCCAGTCCAGTGCTACCAGTACTGTGGTTGCTTGACTGACATGAGGCTGACCGACACCAAACGCCAAACTGTGCAAGTAACTGGAGTAAGAAGATGCATACTTAGTTAACTACCGACAGTTTGAAATTCCAGTATTAGTTCTTTGAGTAATTGCTTCTTGAGTTTCAGAAATTGTGGCTCGTTAATAAATGTGTCCTTAAAATAGTTTGCATATGTATGTATATATCTTCACACCTTTCTTTAAGGATCTCCGAAGGGCTAGGCAGAGGTATCTTTGGATATATTTTTAGGTGTCAATGTGACAAAATTAAATAGCGAGTCAATCGCCGTATTTCAACCACAGCTTATACAACGTCTTTGAATTTCTTTGTAATATTATGCAGGTCACCTATCAATGTAAAGCTCGTGGTAGGACATTCGAACTACAATAGAACCACTAAGTCAGCACGGCTCAATTTTAATATACACTTTAAAATGTCAATGCCACGCCCATGGAGTAAGTTCTATTCGATGATTTCAATAGATACAATACTTTATTTAATTCATAATTTAAATTTAAATTATAAGTTTAAAAACTGGCGCTCTGCTTTCTCTGCCTACCCCATGACCAACTCGGCGTTATAATATGTAAACGTGCAATACCTACAAATTTAGTTGAATCATATTTCTAAATTGTCCTGTATATTATATAACAGAATAGCAACTTAAACGCGTATTGAATACAAGTATAAACTATTATTGTTTAGAAATCACAGCGACCCACGAGTACGTCTGCGTAGTTGACACACAAACATACCGATAGCGCACGCAAATAGCGGTTGTTCAGATATTAGTTCCACTGGCAAATGTTGGCTGTTCGCTTACCATCGCGATATCGCATTTGATGGATTACTGCAATGAATGCCTAGGTACGACAGGGCTTTAATGATACCTCGCGTTGAAGAAACTATGCAGTTCGTAGAAACAATTGCACTTATAGATATACAATGCATAGTCAAGCACTATTTATTACCGTTTAACTCTAATATCAGGTTTATTGTTTCAATACTTGTCTTCATTTTATCTATTTTTAGTAAAAGCCATAGCATTATCAAATTATATTTAATCATATAATTGCCTAAAAAAGATTAAAACATACCCAGACGAGCCCAAGGTAAATAAGAACTGAATAAATAATTTGACTGCTTCCCTCACTGAATCATAGATTATTAACGTCGACATTTATCATAATTATATTTGTAATACGAAACGTTTTTAAAAAGTAAAAAGAAATCTACGATACAAAACCGTATCATTAAAAATAAACTGGGCATAATAAGCGAAAAAATAAAAATCCAGTGAAAATTAATTAACTTTAACGCTATTTCGCCTTAAATCTGTTATAATGTTGGCGCTAAATCTTGTAAACAAGGGAGGCGAAAAAAATTAAGTAGATGTTCTTAAAGAGAGTACGTACACGTAGCAAATTACGACAGATACCTCCAGGGACACTCCGGACGTCTCCCCTTTAAATGTAATGCTTAATAATAGAGCCTGCAGCTTAGTTGAACGTGCTAACATTAGACAATTTGTTCCTTCTATCTATGTGTGTGTTTTATTTAATTTTGAAATAACAATGTCAGGATTGATTGTTTGATCCTCGTCTATTTTGTTAAGGGTAGAATTATAATTGGTTACTTGTGGACTCGATTGGTTCTGTACAGAAAGGGTAGCAAAGTGAGACGGACTTGAAAGTGTTAATGAAACAAGAGCATCTACTAAAACTCTACTACTCGCTTAAACAGTTGAGGATAGAAGAAAAATAACCATCTAGGAAAACAAGCAGACGGCCAAAGTTAATATCGTGTTTTGTCGTGGCATGTAGGGGAGTCAAAAGGACAAAGGGCTGAAGCTGATGCAAGGTATAGCATCATTAATGCAGGCGGATATATAGACGTCACATACATTTCTTTCGCACTGTTATTAATTATGGCAATAGAAGGCATCGGAAGGGTTCTAACCCTTTAAATTTATGATAATGATGAACGATTTAACTAGATGTCTTAGCATACTTTTTAGCTTATCGCCTAAAAACTTTTAAATTTTCTAAGACTTTTTTTCAATAGGTACAATACAAATTACACGAAGAATGAGAAAGCTATTTCTCAGCCCCATTAAATTCCACATTATTAATTTCAAATTTTATTGCAAAGTTCATATTGGCAACGAAGTTCGGAGTTTTATTTTCTTGAAAAGTTTCGAACCATCCCAATATTACATTAATGAATAAAGCATTGTTTTCATTTAATTTTATTTCTGTCTCGTTTGTCTCCCAAGTTATTTCCAACTGCAACATAGTAAACAATCGCGTAAATTTCATTTTATTTGCGCAGTGTACGGTAAGTATAAAAATTCCAGGCGTGTGGGAGGGACATTGTCTCCAATTTCGCCCACTTACTGGGGACTACTGTGGAAAATATTCGAACTAGCTTGGAATTAGCAAAGTTCTTGGGTATGACACACGTGGAGGCGACATTTCGACCGAATATTAAAAGGAGAGTTATACCGGTCACTCCCCTCATACCCTCGCCTTCGCCTACAACTAACCTAATAAATAATATACAGGCTGTAACGGTCCAATTCCAGCGTATTTTGGGTCTGTTAAGAATCGACATATATAAGGCAAAGAAAGTTACGATATTGTCGTGGAATACTTCATACCAAAAGTTTAGGCGTAATGGTGTTTGTAGTATATGCTCCATCGCGTAAATCTGGTTCCTTGATTTTGTGGCCGGTCCAATTAGTTTAGTTTTTTTTTAAGATATGACAACATACATTTGTTGAAATTACATAATTTTTAAAGTATGAATACATACAACTTGTGTGACTATAAACTTATTATACATACATACTCCCTCCCTTCCTCATTGAGTCCTTCACGGGAATCAATAATTCCATCATAATATTATTCTGAGCCAAGCCACGTCTAATGTCAAAGCTTCGACATGTATGTTGAACAATTTGTATTATCCCACTGATATTCGAATCAGCGGCGTAACTACGATTATCCGATATCACACAGCCTTACTTTGAGTTTCGTATCATAGACATATTAAATGTATTTGTAAACAACAGTTTGACGTGGGATAATTTCGAAACTTCCCTGATCAAGGCTTATAGAGGCATTAGTTATTATGTATCTAAGTAGGTATATACCAGTATACAACGCCCGAGTATGCCCTTGACAATGCTAGCGCTTAAGGTAAAACAAATGTACCTGTATAAAAATATAAATAGAGCCGTGGTAGCCAAGTAGTTTAAGTAGACATCTTAAGTGTATTGTAACTCACCAAAGTGAATGATACAAGTTCGAGTTCAGCATTTTATCTAATAGTTATTCCTAAGTATAGGAGATAGTTAACATTGTAAGGAAATATTTATATGACTAAGAAAGAACATATAGTATTTATGAGAGACAGCTAGACTTTCATGCTGGCAGGTATGTACACCTCAACTTAAAAAAAAATTGTTTCATTGAAATACTAAGCTGATTTGCAATAATGTTTGCATCATCAACTGTCATCGCATTCGATTGGTAATCATACGTAAACATGAACCCAAAAAGCTCCTCAGAGGCTCAACATTGATCACCGGGCCAAACTTCGGTTTCACCGTAACGTCGCCCCAGGGAGTGACCCCGCTACCTATCCCTGTCACACGCACTCGATCACAAATACAAAAGAAGGTAATGACACAACGTAGGCTTCACAAATTGCCGTAACAATACCGCATTAGGTCACAATCCATGCCGCTGGAATACAACATTAGCTATATTTTGTTTTTTGGTAAAATCTTTATTGATTCCATCAAACGCGGTCGTATCATGATGAAATTGTGCTGTGTCGATGTTTCACAGAACGATATATTTTTACATTTGTCTATTTGATGGAAAATGTATGCTACGTAATAATATAATTGACATCTTTTAAATTATGTCTCGTTGTATCTTGATTTATTTATTCAAATTGTGTTCGTAAATTGTAGGCATATCATCTCGAATGTTCAAACTAAAAGGCGGTATTAGTAGTATTAAAATATGTTACTTGGTCAATTTGCCTAAGCATATTTACGAATTGAAGTTCCGCAGAAATACAGGTAATACTATCTCAGTACATCTATATAATTGGCTTTTTCTAAAATGTATAGGTATTATATAGATGGTCTAAATATTACAATATGTGGGTTCTCAGCAAGCCTTGTAACAATACTGAATTCTGATCAAACAAATCAAAACTAAACAAACATTTTACAGGTTGAAATAATTCAAAGAAAGGTCACCTGTTACGGGTATTCGACATCGATCATCGGGAGTGTGCTGCGCCGACCTTCCGCGTAATGTCGCCCTGGGGAACGGGCACGGAGCCGCCGCACAGACAAAACCCACAGGCACCCTCCTGTCAAACCTACTTGCCCACTTTTGTACATGCCAACATTTTTCAACATAGGTCATTCCAAAACCCCCGTGTATTCTCGGTACCCTTTTGTGTACCACCTCGCTGATATATGACATATCTGACACGCATCTGAAAACTTAATAAGGAAGGAATTTATAATTAAGTCGCACGTACAATTACGTACGCAGACGCGTCACGAGTTGCCGTCAACATGAATATTTACGATGCAATTTCGTTCCATTTCGGATTTATCACTGTTTTGGTAGCGGGCGGGGAATTTAAAAAAATTTCCTTCGTGGCCAAATTCAGATTCGCGGGCAGGTCGCACCACGGCGGGCGGTGACAGCGCATCTGCGCAAGCAAGCATTGTTCGTGTCCTAACCGCCAACTTTCCATTTATTTCTCTATGAATACGTTATTACCTGCTCGCCCCCGCTTATCAAAGTTTATTTGCAGCGTGTGGTTTACTCTGTACCGGTGCTTATTCGTTATTACAACGCCGGAGTGTTTTATTGCCAGGGCGGGGCTCAAATCGCGCACGACGCCCTTGTTTTTCGCTATTTTTCTTCGCATTCTTTTCAGGATTTGAAGTTAACTTTATGTCTTTTTTGTTACAGATCGAGGACGCCATGTTAATGTTCGACAAACAAACCAATAGGCACAGAGGTAAGTGTTACGTTAATATTTGGTTTGTAGAAAACTGGTTTGCTCTACAAATTTGCTTTTTGTATACTATCAGTAAACTACCAAATACTCTTCTTCAATTCAATGAACGTATAATAAATAAGTGAATTCAACGTCCATAACAATACCTTGAATCAATAAAATATGTTTTTTTCATTCCGAATAATTTAAACAAAACATTCGTTTTCCGAATTGGTCATCAATATCACTGAATCTACGGGATAAATCGTGAAACAAATTCGGAGAGCAATACCATATATTATTTCTCGGCCGCCCGTAACTTAACGGGAAAGGCACACACCAGATCAATTGTGACACCTTGTTTTCCAAACAAAGCTTCGAAACTATCTAAGGTTTGCATGTCGCACACGGAAGCAGATAATTTTTGTCGGCGTGTCGCCTCATTTATTTGGCTCCGCCACAAAGTCGTCGATGGTTAACTAGCAACGGATAAATACGAGCATCGACCCCGACGTAGTCAACCAATACAGTCAGGTATATTACGCTCCGAGAATGTTCGTTCACCTAACTGGTGTATATGAATGACATGAGGGGGAAAAGAGTTCAAGTTATGATGGCAGAAGGTAGCGAAGCAAAACCAAGGCTCGAGGTGGCATCGTCGCTAAATAGACATACCGTTTTCTGTATTGTACTCCCTCCCCCATGTTACGACTATTCCCGGCTAATAAATAACAAATCGACACCCGGATAAAATATATGGTTTTCTCGTGCAGATTTTGTAGGTATGGGGTAAACAGAAATTGGGGAAAATCTACGTATTTCAATTCCGAAAGTCCCGTATTTATTTTTGAAATAATATCGCGATAAATATACGCAATAAATTTTTGTCCAAAACATTAAACTCTCTGGCTCACGCAATCAGTTTCTTTCATTATCCTACGCCGTGTAAGATTTTAATTAAAATCCACGAATATTATATCAAGGCGGGTCATCTTTTGTTGCCAACGAAGGTTCCCTTGCAGCAGTTACAACCAATATAATGTTGAATTTGCTTTTGTAATGGACATTACGAAACAGGTTGACCCAAATATTTAGGTAGCTTCAGTGAAATAACGCTGCGATGTCATTTTATGCAAGTTCGCAAAAACGAATCCTGTTTTATGATAAGGCGAGGGAAAACCGACCTTTTCTCGCTCCGCGTAAGATATAAAATAGTTCAATCACATTATTCGCACTTAAATTTTTGTGATTTTTATGTATCCTTTGGATGACATTTAAAAAAAACTTGCATTGTGGTAAAACAGTGAAATTCTAATGAACTGTGTCTTGTACGAGATCTGTGTACAATACATGTTTGCCCATAGAATAATTAAACAAACCGGGCCGAATATTATTTTATTTATTTACGAATAGCGAATTCGTATATGTATGAATAAATTCCATCGGGTATAATTCATGGCTATGTTAGTAAAAATGGCGGTCATAATAATGTAATATAAATATTCCTTAGGCCTCCCCTAATACCACTGGCGGTTATTATCCCGAAACGTAATCAGTTGGGTCGGGTTATCCTGCGAAGAAATGTAAAAATATCCGCAGTTTATTTGTATCAAACTTGGGCAAGAGGCAACCCAAACGCGTATTCAAACTGAATATGAATGCAAACTGCTCTGGCGAACGGGCGAATGGCGAAAATCAAATTAGGTATGGCGTGAATACTTCACGGCGACGTCGGGAAAAAAATTGAAATCAAATATTCATTGACTTTCAACCGGATAAGCCGGCCCATAGCCATTTCAATACATTTTATTATCTATTTCTTGGTAGTACGAGGACCATGCGGCGACTGCCAGCCACTTTCCCTACGCTTTCGTATATTATTTGAATTATTTAGCGACATTACACACTGAGCAATTCTTGAGCTCATCTTCATAAGTACATTACGCGTAATACTAGCTAAATATTTTTCCAATTTGTTGTCGTCCGAACTTTTAACTTCTGATGTATGTATGTATATTTACGATAACTCTTACATAGTCTCTCATTACAATATTAAGCAATGTATCGTCAAAGGTATGCATTTTCGAATAAACAGAAATATATATAAGTATGTTCGTAACGTCTACATTCGCGTAGAATTAGTAATGGTCGTTAAGCAAAGCTTTCACAATCTTATTAAGAGTCAGAAGCTCGTCTTAAAAACAGCTCAATTTCAATATCCGCTCCATAAGTTTAAATTTTGCAGGGTTTCTTTTTCGCCCAAGATAAGGGATAAGACGAGGCCCTCGGAATCCGACCTTTGGGATAGAAAGGGGCCCTAGTTTTAGAGATTGAATTGTATAGAGGTCTTGTATGAATAGTAAATTCGTAAACGTAATGTTCGAAATACACAGGTAACTTTAGCCTCGGCATATAGTAAATAATATTTTATGCTGGATAATATATCTTTTATATTACCTATATGCAAAATCGAGTTCAATGGAAGCATTTACAGACTTTTTCTATGTTAAGCTTTACCTGCAAACCTTTTAGCCTTTTCAGTACATTAAATATGCGCGAATAATGCGTTTAATAGCACCCTTTACTTTTATTTATGACCTTTGCCGGTTAAAAAAATAATTAACGATTTCCCCTCGCAAAATGTCTATTGTCCCTTGTTTATTTTATAATACATTTTGGTCGTTAATAGCCTTTCTAAATGGCTTTTCTCGCTAACAGAATATTCGTAGTTATCAAAGTATGTTGGGTACAGATAAATTGTTTTCGTATTTTTTTGTTTTAATCAATTGATATTCATATATATAAAACAAAAGTATATAATATATATAAAACAAAGCAAAAGTGTGTGCAAGAAGAGGCAGAGGAAGGCCACGTTCCAACTACCTGGATCAAATAGATCGGACTCTGAAGGACGGGAACGTTAAGAGTACTCGAAACCGACGAGCATGTATGAAGAGACTGATGAATGTGGACGAAGCGAAAGAGGTATGTAAGTCTAGAGAGAACTGGCGCTCTATACTCTCTGCCTACCCCGTTAGGGACTTGGCATGATGATATGTATGTATGTATGATATTCATATATGTATATCAATATGCTGAACCCTTAGCCCTCTGCGTAGGCTTCTTGAGTCTTTCTAAGACTAATACATTTTGTTTAAGCCATTGACATTTATCAGTCTTCTAATACATGCGAACATCTACGTATGTAGTTCTCTTCGTCTACATAGTTTCGCTTTGACATTATTTTTCAAATTCATTGAAAAAGTAATAACCATTATTTTTAAGTTTCACTAACGAGTTTTCAATATTTTGAGCAAATTAAAACTCGGTACCCCAAAATGTCCATGGCAACCGTACCCTATAATCAACGAGGCGTACCAAGGGGACGGTCACGTTTGCTTGGCATTCAAAATGTTACCGAAGCTTGAAGCAAATGCTATTACGCAAAGGTAAGACACGACATTCGTGAAGAGTTCATAAATATTAAAGAAAAAAACTATCTGGAGCAATCTCGGCGGAGCGGGACCGACACGCCACAGGGACGAGTCTCGCACAGTGCGTGCTAGGACCGAGAAAATTCGCCCCACTTTGCATAAGACTGGTGTTGTTTATATTTCATTCGACACTTGTGATGTGCGAGAAAGCCTATCAAGTGAATCATGAATGGCGATCGTTTGCGTTAAATGCCAAAAGTGGTACAAGATGGTTGTTTTGTAGTATATAGCGCAATGTCTTTCAATAACTAACTGTTTATTTAGACCAAAAACATTTACACTACCATTATAAAACGTAAAGAGTTGATTGAATGTAATGGATATACTCAGAAAACTACTTGTTAAAAATCTTTCACTTATGAAAGCTATTGGAATCCGTGACGTGAAGAGCCGTGGTGGCCGAGTGGTTCGAGCAGTTGCCTGGGACGCAAAGGTCGCAAGTTCGAATCCCGACTGTACCAATGAGTTTTTCTGAACTTAAGTACAGTGATTAGTCACACCACGAGCTTTACGGTGAAGGAAAACATCGAGATCAAACCTGTATACGTCTGAGAAGAAATTCAAAGGCGTGTGTATAGTCGTGCTTGAGTAATGGCGATGGACTCGCCATCTGTCACGTTGGCACCTAATATACCTCTGGCGGAAAGTGGGTGTGTGGGTATTACCTATACACCTCTGCCTACCCCTTCGGGGACCCTTTTGGGAAGGCGTGAGGATGAGGAATCGCTTATTAAACATCGAAAAAAAATGTACGCTGGCGCAGCCGTGGGCCCATCTAGTTATTTATTGCGAAATTATTTTAATATATCATCATTATTATACCAAATATTTTCGTATTACATTTCTGATTATTCGCAATTACATATTTGATATAGAATCCTATTGGAATCAATATGTTTCAGGAAACACTTCAATTCCGCTATTTTAGTACATGTCAAAGCATTTCTAATACTCCTAGCAAAGCTCCTGAAGTAGAGCTCTCTGTCTGGTCTAGGCAGCAATTTTACTTTGTACCGCGACACAAAGAAATTTGGTCTTTATTTGAAGTACATAAATGCTGTTTAAAAGTTTGCGAACGTCTCTCGAGCAAGTGCTAAGTGAGTACACGTGGCTGCGTCTCCTGGGAGAGCCGGGAACACACAAGGCTTACATCTATCTTGTGGGGAACCAACAGCCCTGTTAATATTACGTGTATAACAATTAATTACGTTTATAACAATGATAAATTCCAGTGGCCTAAAGGCATTTAGACATTTGACGTATAAAGTTTAATTAGAATGGTATTGAGTCAATAGGATAATAATATATTTTCATTTAAAAATATAATATTGTCTTCTCCCTCATCATTCATCCATTGTCTTTTTATGTAAACATTGGGCGCTTGGGTTTCTAATAATCGTAATTAAAGACTTAATTAGGCTACGTGCCAGCGACTACGGTTGATAACCACAACCAAATCACTTTTTAAAAGTGTCACGTATACATGAAAATGTAATTAAAAAGCGCTCACAAAAGTACTACAGAGAACATTCTAAAGACAAATTGAATTGAAAATAAATTTTTGTATTAACGACTACAGTTGCGACTAAAAAGTACTACGTATATTGCTACGCTTTGTAGCTGCCGTCTGAAATGGAATCATCGCTACGAGAATTATAGGTGCTACGATGACACAGCTACGATCACTATAAATGCTACGAATGACATCAACACACGTCGCACAACTGACAAGACGTGATTGTAGATATTTTGGGACCGCAGACAGGAACAGGAAATGTCGATATTGCAAACATGGAAGCTGTATTGAGACCCATCGTTCAGCAATGGGCTCTCTGGGGACGTTGCGGCTGCGAATGCAACCCCGCTTTTACCGTGATGCATGGATATGAGAAACAGGAATACGCAAGACTGTTCACTCTTATTCACTATTTTAAAATAAAATTTCTCCGAGAGTTCCTTATAATATTACGAAGAGAACTGTAGGGTCTTGCGTATTTAGCGTAATAAGAAGGTAAAGGAAAACATCGAAAGAGAACCTACATACGTTTGAGAAGTAATTCAAAGGCGTATGTATAGTCGTACTTGAAAATAGTGACTCGCCATCTATCACCTTGGCACCTAAAATATATCTCTGGCGGAAAGTGGGTATTACCTATACACCTCTGCCTACCCCTTCGGGGATCTTTGTGGGAAGGCGTGGGGATATTTTTATTTTATGTAACTTGGCTCGTTTTGGGTTAAAGTCAATTGTATGTAAAAAATCTGCAGATAAGAGGCTAATCACCCTTAACCTCTGAATTCTTAATTAGCATTGTGAAATAACAAGCGACCAAAAAGTACAACCCATATTATACATTTACCTCATAACCCGCGCTAAAATATTAATAAGCCGAGCTCAAATGGGTAGCCATCGCGATGCAATAAGTCTATTTACACGTTAGTGGGAGATCTAAATCCCCGCGGAGCACGCCTCGAGTAACGGTAAGCACAGAATACGCTACAGTATTTTATTTAAATGGTATTTTGTGTTCGTCTCAATATTTATTGTAATGCTTTTAAAATATTGTTTTTTTTTTAGAAAGACAAGTAATCCTGCCGATGAGTACTGACATCATGAGGTAACATACTTTTTTGTAAAAAATAAATTAAAACATCTGATATCAAGAAACATTTAATCCAAAATTGATGACGACGTAAGGTACACGTTTTCTATTCAGGGCTGTCTGTACACTTGTGTAATTCATCCGAACGGAATAACGTGCCGACTGGAACTCAATACGCCCAATAATTCCATTGGTATCAACAACAATAGCTCCTTAAGAACGGATAGCAATAAATCGAAACCGGGAGCATTGGTCGTCAATAGAGCATTAAAGAGCTAACGCTTTCACAATATACATTAAGAGTGTGTTTTAGCAAATCATTTCCTGTCGGGTTCAACCCTAAAGAGGATGGTAAAAAAATAGTGAGTGCGGGAAATGACACAGTGAAAACCAATTGACGGCCTACTTATACGCCAAGGTAAATAAAGTGCCGCCCAATTGAATAGTCATCCATTTAGTAAAGAAAATTGTACCAAGGTTCATTGTCTGTTGCCAACAAAGAAATCATGAAGTTCATACAGGTTGTATTTTTTTGCTTAATGTATTTTCTAAATTAAATAATACATTTGTACAAAGATAAAATAGACGCTTACATATTATGTTTCGTTAACACTGACTCTTAGATTAAGCTATATTTTGTATTTAGGACCCGACTAGAAAATTTACATCTGAAGATACGATATATATATATATGTATATGGGAATTAACGTGAAGACGTGTGTGTCGCCGCTCTCGTGGGTGGCTTAACATACATATATCTTTGTATTTCTAATTTATATTCAGATTTCTCAGCGATACGGTCGTGGTGGGTTAAATCAATTATGATTTGTACAAACAACAAATTGTACCTGCTATTCTACTATTTTATTACAGGCAATATTATATGAACCAAATAATGTAAATATATAGTTGTTTTACGCAACGGTGAGCCACACGGCAAGTGGCTCGTGAATACAAATTGCTTTGCAAAACAAAGAAGACAAATACTAACCAAATCTTCTATTTGATCTGACTTTAATGTAACGTATATATTTTACGGAGTATTTCCCAGGCTTCTGTTTGTTACACAAAATGCTTTCTCACAGATTTGTTTACATTTCGTGTATTTAATACCTGTAGATACATTTCCTGAAGCTTTACATTTCTCTCATTTTTTTTTTCTCATTTCTTAGCTCTGAACAAATGTAAATAACTTCTGCTACATAAGCTAGGCTTAATTTTAGGTAAATTACAATCAACCAAAGACAAACATCGAAGTTAATTAGGTTTCCTTAACATCATCGTTATCATTTTAATAATCGAGGTATTGCAGGCCCCTAAACAGATAAATACCTGTTATTGTGGATGTGATTTAAACTTCTTCGCTATGGTAGTCAGTTTAAGTTACCTGCAGTGCCAAGATTGCAGGGCTAAACCCAAGCGGGCTACAATAATCAGTGTTTCGAACATAGGTAAGTAGGTTCCGTTAGCTGTTACGCTTATTGAATTTAAGCGATGGAAAGCAGCGTGAGAAAAATTCGGAGTCTTGTCTGTCAAACGATGACACCTAATATATACATGACTAAATTTAGGTGTTAGCCCTACCTTTGCCTCTTATCACTATAGTAACATTTGTAGATATTAAGTTCAATCGATATTATATAGGGACACTGTTCTAACTATATTCGTTCGAAGAACTTTCTCGTTTCCAATTCTCATCAAGTGGTTAAGTGTAATCTATTTAATAGGCAATTTCATCGTGGCAGCTATCCATGTTACCAGTTCTCCATCTGACAGGAAGTGGTGTGCGAGTCACCCTCGGGACAAACGCCGCACGCCTCGTAATTATTTTCCGTTGTGTATACAACACTACCATATAGCTGCACGTCAAAATCGTGCATACGATAATCAACTTTAGTGGTTTGCAACACTGTTTCATTTGCATAGTTAGTTTATGGATTTCGTGTAAAGCTAGCGACCGTGATTTAGCGGTGCTTGTGTTTAGATATCAAAACGAAACGGATTCTCAAATATAATTCAACCGTAAATAAAGACTCACGCAAATGCAATGTATCTAGTTGTTTTTTCATGGACAGTAAAAACAGCAAAAACTCCTTTACCTATTTAATATTTAAATAATTAATACTTACATGCTACGAAGAATTGAGAGCGGAAGATCCCTTTCATCCTAGAAAAGGCACTCTTCCCTATTTACCCCATGAAATACATATTTATGTACATTATCTAAGATATTTCTTCTCATAATTATTTATCGTAATACGTACGCATCTAATGAGGTACCAAAATATATGTTTTTATAATAATAATAATATATCCTCACGCCTTCCCACAAGGGTCCCCAAAGGGGTAGGCAGAGGTGTATAGGGTAATACCCACACACCCACTTTCCGCCAGAGGTATATTAGGTGCCAACGTGACAGATGGCGAGTCCATCGCCGTTACTCAGGCACGGCTATACATACGCCTTTGAATTTCTTCTCGGACGTATGCAGGTTTCCTCTCGATGTTTTCCTTCACCGTAAAGCTCGTGGTGTGACTAATCACTGTACTTAAGTTCAGAAAAACTCATTGGTACAGTTGGGATTCGAACTTGCGACCTTTGCGTCGCAGGCAACTGCTCGAACCACTCGGCCACCACGGCTCTCATGTTTTTATATGGTTATATTTTATTCCACTGTATTAGCGTGCTGGCTGAGTGAAATTCTCCCTTGTTAATATACTATATAACAATAACGGGGGATGTCGGCTCAATCGCCATGTTAATATTAAGAAATATTCTTAAAGGAGTCACTAGCTCCATTCAGGTTCAATTAAAGGAAAAAATTACAGGATGTAACTGTAACAACGCCTACTCGATCTAATGGTGAAGTTAAACCATCAACTCAATCATACATACATACATATCATCACGCCGAGTCCCTAACGGGGTAGGCAGATAGATTAGAGCGCCAGTTCTCTCTAGACTTGCATACCCCTTTCGCTTAGTCCACATTCGTTCGCCATCCACGGGGAATTTATCCCCATACCTTAGAACCACAAAGGTCTGGCACTGCGCGGTTCCAAAGGGGTTTCTTTCCGCGAACGCTCAGGCTGTGGAATGATCTCCCTGTTGAGGTTTTCCCTAGAGAGTACAGCATGGAGTTCTTCAAGAAATGTTTGCTACCCATGTGGTATAAAAAACATACTTCGCTTTTAATACATTCAATACATATATAATGAATTTATACAAACATAAAATAATAAATAAAGACAAGTAATTTCATCAAAATCGTTTTAGGAGGAGTCCAGTGACACGTACAGAAGCATTGTATATGTGAAGATAGCAATCCGTCTGACATCAAACCTTCGAAGCTTATAATCTCGGCGACATATTGTAATTCTAAGCGGAAAGTTTCCATGTTGAGCATAACTAGGGTCCCTCTGTCACATTAATACAAACACTTAAAGCGAAGTTATTTGCGCTTGTTTGGCTGTATTAAAGGATTCCGCGAATAATTATCACAAAGCAAATTACTACGTACCCATTTATTAACCATCTTAATGGCTAAGGCCAACTTAATTACACCGGGTAAAACTTAGCGCCTAAGGAGCGTTATCCCGTTAATTTAGTAGGAAGATGCTTGCGGAAATCTCTACGTGTCATTCTCTGTAGCGATACCTACCCCGAAGTTGCTTCATATCAGACGCCCACCGTTAATGCGCTCAACTTTTCTGTAATAAAATTAAAGAAAAAATCTATGGCTACTTTGAACAATTACTTTTATTTATGACCCTAATATTTTACTGTCACCAAAATTAAACCAATGTTCTTATGTGGGGACAAAAGCACTTTTATTATCTAGTGGAATTTTTATATTCTGTTTTGTGAATTTCTCTTTTAGAACGTATGCGTTTATGCTTGAAATAAAGATATGTGAAATAATTAGGAAATGTTTAAGAATATTTTTTAGTTATTATATTATTATTATTTTTTTTTCTTTCTTCTTTTTAGTAGTAAGTAAGTTTTTCATGTTTTGTAAGTCAACCTCAAATGTCAAGTCTAGTTATAAAAACTAAAAATCAAAATACGTATAGGTACATATACCTACCAATTATTATATGTGGTCCCAGTTATCTAGAGAAAAAATAATTAAGAAATATATATAACATCTGTAATGTTTCAATGTTCTTCAAAATTAAAACTAACGATTTAAGTATAGAAATAGGTCGCGTTATCATTCCAACATGAATTTTCACTTAGGTATTACCTATAAATAGACGTAGTACATGCGAAATTGAATTCAATAGGTTTCCTTGACCAGTATATGAATATAGGTAGCCGAGTATTTGGACAATGAGAGTGCGGTGGAGGGGCCCATCTCATTACCTCCCCAACCGCAGTTGAGTAATGACGCACCGAAACACTGAGTCACGCTACCAACGCATTTACCATTCCTGCTTTTTGTGGTTTACCTATAAACAAAATGAGAATACATAACACTTTAATGTTGTCCATTGTTTCCGAAAATCACTGGAAAAAAAACAGTAGGGACATTTATCATGAACCGCCACTATTACGATTTTGAACGTACCTTTTTGGCATTAGTATCGGGACTTAGTTGATTATAATTTCCATAAATATGAACTGTCAACCATGATGGTCATACATACGTAAACTTTATAATAATAACAATATATCCTCACGCCTTCCCACAAGGGTCCCCGAAGGGGTAGGTATAGGTAATACCCACTTTAAACGTAAACTTTATAAAATTATAGTATTTTTTTTTCATTTTATACATGCCGTGGTGGCCGAGTGGTTCGAGCAGTTGCCTGCGACGCAAAGGTCCCAAGTTGGAATCCCGACTGTACCAATGAGTTTTTCTGAACTTAAGTACAGTGATTAGTCACACCACGAGCTTTACGGTGAAGGAAAACATCATGAGGAAACCTGCATACGTCTGAGAAGAAATTCAAAAGGCGTATGTATAGTCGTGCTTGAGTAACGGCGATGGACTCGCCATCTGTCACGTTGGCACCTAATATACCTCTGGCGGAAAGTGGGTGTGTGGGTATTACCTATACACCTCTGCCTACCCCTTCGGGGACCCATGTGGGAAGGCGTGAGGATATATTATTATATTATTATTATTTTATACATTGATACGCTATTGATTAGCGTGGTAAATGCATGTCTCAGCTGAAAAGATATTATTAACTAGGTATATGATATGTTTGCATGTAGATTAAGTGATGGGGGGTGTAATGTTTATCCTAGTTGCAATTTTTACACACTGTCTAGTATATATGAGACGTCTTGTACTTAAGCTCAAAAGCTTTAGATTTTTACAGACGTAAACCAGCACCGATTGTAAGAATTATCTAAGTAAATAATTTAACTGGCTCAAGGTATAATTGATTCCATTTAGTGCCTTTATGACTTACGAATCTATGCTCTGTAAACTCACAAAACCCGTGAGCTAAGAAGCACTATCTTCAATTACTCAACCCTTGACACTGGCGACCGCTACACTGTGACGCCTACGTTATCGTGCCGAGTAATCATAGTTTCCTTTATGTCAGCACAAGATATATTAAATTAATATCCTCTGTCTTCCGCAACTCATTAATCTTATTAATTATATCTGACAAAAACGTGTGTTGTCCTCTCGTCTCCACACAATGTTACAAAAATGTCTGTCACGTATTTATGCTATTGAGCTATCACTTTATACCACTGATGTGACAAACTAATAGCTTTCACGCTTATGGCACCTGGTGCATTAATCGCGCTGCTAACCCTGCTAAAATCTCTTGTCATCTTTCGTCAAGAATCCGTGTTGTATTCTGAAGGGAGAATTTCAGCGGGGTAACTCGCCGGTGAAATTCCGTTATTTTCACACTTAGGAATAATTTATTCACTCGAAAGGAGTGTGTTTCGTGGGATTGGCAAAGAGAGTATGTAAGTATGATAGGAACCTCATGGCATAATGTCAAATCAAGAACGCGTTTA
The DNA here is from genome assembly GCA_016069955.1 of Drepana arcuata. Classification (NCBI taxonomy): domain Eukaryota; kingdom Metazoa; phylum Arthropoda; class Insecta; order Lepidoptera; family Drepanidae; genus Drepana; species Drepana arcuata. Next base: position 174,977 of record JACCPG010000045.1, read on the forward strand.
CCTCACGAATCTAGTGCACAATTGCAATCAGCTTAATATGTTGAATAGTGTGTCCATCTCATTACCATGGACAACCACAGGTGAATGATGGCGCCGCTAGTGTCGGCGACCGTTTTGTTTGTGGTCGATTTAACGCCATGGACAAATGCGTGTTTGCTGCCGCAGTTGAGAGATCATTGCAGAAACAATAAGAGAAATAAATAGACTCATTACGCTTGTTTTATTTAAAATTTATAATTTTTTTATACGAAGGCCAAATGCCAGCTTATGTATCGCCTGATTGTAAGCGCTCACCGCTTATAGGCGATTGCAAAAGTGGAATAATGCTGTGTGCTCCAAATTGGTGTATATTCCATATTCAAATTTACAATGGTTTTTAATTTTCAAAGCTCATACAAATGTGCCAATATCACAAAACATAATGATTTCAGTTATTTGTTATAGTTAAGCCAGTTTTTTTTATATTACACGTTTTAAGTTCATTCGGTATTTTTTTTTTTTTATTTGATATAAAAAGCAAACCCTCCTGTAAGCAGGAAAAATGTGGATTTAACGATTACACATACCTTCAGGAATACTTTTACTAAAACTATTCCGCCTTTTGTTGCTCGTTCATTCTCGAATAGTATAATAAAAGGCACCTAAAAATATCTACCCTTATAAAAGAACACCGAAAAAGTTCATATTTATTTCCTTGTAGAAAACGAACTAACTCTTGTTTTCATCCTCTTAACAAGAAAGTAATCTGTCGACCTCCGTCGCGATAACGGGATTTTTATGTAACAAACTCTAGTCGCGCCTACCCTCACCTAGCCTGGGGCGCTCCAAAAATCCCCGCATTGTCAGATTCTACTAAGGATTCAGAGTAATATACATTTTCCCGTGTTGGAATTACAGCTGTATTTTGCTCATGCTACATAAAATCGGCGTAAAGGCGACGCCCATGAAAAGGCTCGGGTGAAAACCTATAGAGTTTATTTAGTTGGCTCCGATGTAACAATCCACTGAAAGTTTTACTGTCGGTAGTTCGAGTGCCGGCCGTTTCATAAGCGGAGCACACTAAAGTGTAACAGGGTACGTAATAATACTGGTACACTGCACCCGGAGTAAGACAAATTCATTCCCCACGTGACTCGCCATACGACGCCATTGGCCTCCATATAGTGTACTTTGGAAAAGCAATATTTATAAAATGTTAACAGGTGCAGTACAACGTGTCTTCGGCGTACCTATTTTTGACTGAAGATCATAGTTTAATTTCATTGCTACTTTGTGCAAATAGAAATTACCAGCTACATTATAAGCACGAACAAAATCCATTAAGTCAAGTACATGCATACATGATGGTATTCCTTACTGCCCGACATCTTGTTGTATAATAACATTTCAAAATATTATAATAAAAAAACGACCAAGCTCAAAGAATCCCTTAACTTTTAGGGTTACCTGTCATGTGAACCCACCCTAACTAAACAAGCACGTCTGGAGTATGAACATGCAATTCAAACATAATGTGTTCCTTCCACTCAGTATACCCAAACTCGCTACTTAACCGCTCGAAAATTATATACAAGTGTCGCGTATAAGGCTTGTTACACGTATGCTAGTAAATTCTAGTTAAAGTCGTCGGCAACAGGTGCGCTAGATGAGCCGGTAGAGACCCGTAATTATCGTGACTGCCGTACACGTTTCTGTATTATACACGCACACTACCCACATACTAATTGATTAGGATATACACCACCCATCTTTCTACTTCTCGTTGTTGCTGCTTTGTGGCCTTTAGTAGCATTCTCTAGAGTTTTGGATATTTCTATACGTTTGTATCTCTCGCAATTTATGACTTAATTATTGAGTCATACGGTATAAAATCCCGTATTGAATATAGCTTAAACAATGATCCATGCTCATGAAATATTGTGGAGCACTAACCACAATTATATATTAATAGTATAAAACGAGCATGAAAACAAAGGGACACTGGCCAATCAATTAAAGCTTTTTGAGACATACGTAATTTTCCAGTAAAACAGTGATTCAATGACCGCAGAAAATTAATTTTCAATACACAGTTATGCAATCAATTTTAATTAAGTAGATTTGGTTCGTAAAACCGCCAATGAACCACCTTTTAGGTGGGTATTTTTAATTATTTAAGGTTTATTTATTGATAGTTAATCGCAACACCCATCCGGTCGCAACGCACGACCGATGCTCAGCCAACATCAGGAACATCACATTTTATTCACTTGTCAATTAAATGTCACACGCGATTCGCTGCGAATTTACTCATTGACTCGCGAATATCAACTGTCCAAATGGAAATTTGCATAAAAACATACCCATCTGTAGGTACTCAGCTTTATAACGCGTCAGATCGTTTAATTTCACACGCCTGTCATGACCACTCAGTCAAGCTTAATATAATGTATTAATCTCTAAGTGATAATTTAAAACAATAAGTCTCGGTATTACCGAAAGTGATATTATGACTGCGGTATTTTCCTTTTTTTTAAGTTATTCTTATGATACCTGTGTGTAATATTGATGCATGATATATATATATGATAAAGAGGATGGATTCTACCTGATAACAAAAAAAATCCAGCAGTCATTTTTAGAATAAAGGATAAATTTCCAAATAAAAAGTTGATAGTTTGCAAACTTATTATAAGCCTTTACGCTAGATTTGATGAAGCCGTAGTTTGAACAGAAATCGGGCCTTATTAGGATAAGGATTAATTAAGGATAAGTCACATCTTATATGAGAATACCGTGATTATTATATACACATAAGTTTTCTTTAAATCAAAACATTACAAATCAAGTCAATCAGAATTTAATTAAAATTTTGATATCAACAGCGCGCACCCCAGAGAACCGACTGCCACAAATATGAATGGGTCATAATCGACTGCTATTAATCGGACAACACCCAATCCTATAAACGAATCAATCAAATGTAGACTTTACTGTTCAGATATTAATAACCAAATTATAATAGAACAACGTGTACGTGTTCACGGTTTTATATAATTTTTTATCTTCAAAGCAAATCCATATTTGTTATCTTCGAAATTGAACAAACCATTTAAAAAAATGTAGTACATAAATCATAACCGCCATGCAAAGTTCTCCCCTTGGGGCTGACCAATTTATGTCTCCCGTGACAGGCGAAGGCGCCTACGAGACTTCAAGCAGTCTTTACCTCCTCTAGTGGTAAATTAAAAACGTCAATCAACCATAGCTATTACTGATAAATCACCGGTACCATTTATTCGTAGCTATTAATTGCATTTGGCTTAATTGAGTTCATTCATTTGTGTTTCATTGTAAGAATATTAATGAAGTTACCACTCTGATGGCCACAGTAGCTAAACAAAATAGACGGTGAATTTATTTTCATTGTATTCGACTTGGTATACATATAATTTCCAAAAAGATTTTCTTCTCTTTAAGTTTGCCGAAATAAGGCAGTATTTTTTTGTATATATATATATATATATATATATATATATATATATATATTTCATATTGTCTTACGCAAATGTATCCACACCCTGAACAAATACCCTATTAGCAAAGCAACAATACATCAAAGTGTGTTATATTTGTGTAATAAAAATTAACATTTGCTTTATAAAATGCTCTTGTAATCAGTCCTAACAATGGCCTGAGGTTGTTTTGATGTCCGACAAGACCCTCGATTAATTTCGTCTTTTAATAAAAATATATAGCTTTAAAATACTAAAGGCCCTTTATTTAAGAAAAGGTTTTGAATGTAGAAACAGTGAACAGATGTTTCAAATTTATGGACCAGCAATCATTTTCACCGCAGTTATTATGTCACTAGTGATTAGTCACACCACGAGCTTTACGGTGAAGGAAAACATCGAAAGGAAACCTGCATACGTCTGAGAAGAAATTCAAAGGCGTATGTATAGTCGTGCTTGAGTAACGGCGATGGACTCGCCATCTGTCACGTTGGCACCTAATATACCTCTGGCGGAAAGTGGGTGTGTGGGTATTACCTATACACCTCTACCTACCCCTTCCGGGACCCTTGTGGGAAGGCGTGAGGATATATATTATATTATAATTTAAATTATTTCGTGTTTGTCAGAGGATTCCAAAAGAAAATATGTAGTATAAATTCAAATCACTAATTTCAATTAAATCTTACACAATATACTGTCTTCTCTGTAATTTTTCATAATAATTTCATCATATAGTATTAGTAGTAACTAATACTTAATAAGTATATGATTTTTGTTTAAAATAGTGTCAACGCGCGAATCATACTCCAAGTATTACAATTGAACATACTGTACGGTAACCGTTTATCATCAGATGATCCGTTTGATAATTTGTCACCTTTTTTTTACCTAAGCACTTTTGTACACCTAATAGTATCTAGGAACAATTCTACACAAATAACTAATTCCCCGAACTAGGCAGAAAAAATTGTTACAGGAAATAGACTTAGAGCTATATGATTTAACCAACATATAATATATACATACTATTACTATGAACATACTTATACATACACAAATACATATTTTTTATTTCTATCCGACCGAACGGCAGTATTTTCATATATATAACGACGAAAAGCAACAATTTCCTAAAATCATTTGAAATAGAACATCACTAAAATACAATGTTATTCAAACAATTATTATATTATTACGATTATTACAAAGCAAGTGATGTTACACATGAACTATTATGATCCCACCGGGAGGCTTTCAGAGTGAGAATTCTCGTTGTAAAACCCCTCGTTACAGATAGGTTACCTTATTTTCACCACAAAATGTAATTACTGTTACATACATTAAATCTAATGATATTTATACATTTTAATGCTTGTGGGTTATGATCTTTAATATGGATATTAAATCTACAGCTCAGCTTACATTAATAAAATACAATTTAAATTTAATTCCCATTTTCAGAAAGTATCGCTTTAATATTATTTAATAAATTTTTCGCGCTGTTTTACGAAACGCTTGTACAAACAGATTTTATTACAGTAAATGTAATAAATATGAAATAACCGGTAGAATCAATCAACTCTTCGAAAATTATAAGTACTGCAGATTCTTTAACTGGCCGGCAGTGTAAAAGCCAAGGAGCTATTTCCGTAACGACTTTCAAAAGTCATCAGTTTTAGATCAGATCGCAAGCGCACGGTTGCACAGAGTGGTACGTCCCATTAAACATTTACGCCTTAGAGATAGCGCCTGCTTTTTGTGTACTACTAGCGAGGTTTATTGCTTTTTTATTGTCCATTGATCCGATCGGGCCAGTTTCTACTCACCTACTTCTGTTCAAAACAATGCCTGATTACGACATTTGATCACAACGTTCAAACGTACTTAACCTTATTTTAAGCTTTTCAGTCCACTGACATTTTAAACATCAAATATTTTAAAATACTTTTGTAAACATTACACAAGCTCTTTACGTAAAAGTTAAACTCTCACGTGTCCAACTAAATTAGACGCATGTTTATGAAGGAAGGAGTAGAAAGTATTAATGTTTATGCGAAAGCCAAAATCCGAAGCTATTACAGCCCGTTTTGACTTGTTGGAGTTCAACAAAAAGGTAATGTTTATCTTCTTACCTGACCGAAGTCCAGATTAAGCCCTTTCAACTCCATGTTACAAAAATGTGGTTGTTTGTGTCAATAGAGAGGGAAGTCGGCATTGTGTAACATATTTCCTACGTCGACCGTTCTAAGGATAAGAGTGACCGCCGATAACAAACAACAACACAAAAGGCGAAATAATGAATAGTCCAGAAAAACGGCGCGGCTCTCGTTATGAGCTACATGCATAAATGATACGGCGAATCTGACAAATGGCTCGGCAGAGTATAACAATGCTAGTGCCTCCAAGTGGTCGTTCAATTATGCAAATAGGCTGTGCGATGTTCGTCCAGCAATAATAAAACTGTTTAACAACTGACAAACGCCGCCGCATGCCACCCGGCGAAACATTTTTGTATTCAGCTGTCTAAACAATGGGGCCCGACCAGGTACCTACGTCATCCACGTCACAAGTCTCCCGCCAAATTAGACCTGGTCATTCGTTTTATTTTTATTTTCACCCTATGAAACGAAAATATGGTACGTGTTTGCTCCGTTCCATTTTGCCAGTACAACAAGCCACCGCTTTATGCGCAAGTCAATGTTTATGAATTTGTTAATAAACACGGCCGTCCGTGCGAAACCGTTCCCTACGCCATTTAGGTACGCAAAAATTCACGACAAAGGTGTATTCGCGCGTTGCTGGAAGCCGTTACCGTTATCACTAATTATCCGGAGTGGGTTATTCGACTGAAATAAAAAGTAATCCGATAGTAATTTGGATAAAAGAGTCTCTTTTTACGATGTCTCGGGACTGGATTGCCGTGGGTATAGTCGCCTTTAAGGGGAGCTATCATGCAAGGAACACATAAACGCGATTGCGAGTCGTGTGTCGCACGACAGAATGTTATCGGGTCTTGGCTTTGAGACAATGTAACCGGTGGTACGACGTAATGTATAATTTATAAACGCTTCAAAATGTTCAAACTGTATCAAGCTTATGGATTGGATAATTATGTGGAAGTAAATGGATGATGCTCATAATGGAAATGAGATTATGAATTTATTAACAAAGAACAATTTTTCGTTGGAAACTCCTCATTAAACTGATCCACTCTAGGTGCTTCATCACTCAGTCAAATTGCGTTGCGCTTAATTTTCTTTCCCCGGCAGGTGTGTTCGACAGAGCAATTATTTACACCGTCAGCCGTGACGTCACTCCCCCGCACCCCTTTCCGCCGCTGTTTCCTTGGAGAGAGAAACTTGGTATCTTTGTCTAGATAGTTGCAAACAGTAACTTATTCTCTTTTAAGTTTTCCTATTTCGTTTCTTTTCCAACGCCTATCGTAACTTACCTTATTGCTAGTTCATCATCGCTATTTATGTACGCCACCCATTTGCTCGTAAGCATCAAGTGAATTTAAACAAATAATTTTATCTCCATTGCTGCACAAGTATTTTTCTCTAATTTAGTACAGCTTTCTACAACTCTGGTAAGCTTTGTTTCTGGAAAGCATCCGCTTTCATGGTGGCAAATAATTGAGAAGGTAACGTTATACGAACACCTATAGTTTTACACTAGTAAGGCTCAAATTATGTGACAAAATGCCTTTATCATAGCGTTAGTTCCGGGAACTTTTGCTACGTGTCCGAACAATAGTGAGACCGAAAGGCCTTCAGCTATAGTATGACCGATTTAGTAATACATGTATAAACAGATAACTAACAAAGGGTTTAACTTATACACCCGGCATTGATATTATGTATGTACTTAGAACACATTTTTTTGGTGTGGAAGTCTACCACAGAACACATATTAGGCATATTCTAAAGAGAAGACAACCGTTGAGTGAACGAACTTTACTAATGAATGGCAGGACTATAGCTAATGTCCGATGGCTTGTTTATGGTTTTAATTTGCAAATAAGTTGTAGTTGAAACCTTAAACTTGTAACTAAGCTAATTTAGCTTTTACTTGATAATATAAACGCTGTAAATAAAATGTAGAACAGAGTTCAAACTGGAGGATTCGTGAACATCTGTTCCCGAACAAACAACCGACAATAATAATTATGATTCGTAATGTCACTCAATTTTCAAGAACAGCTTTATATCACCGAGTTAGCTATAATGGAATGTTATGTAGTCGTAATTGGAGCCAGAAACCCTTCTGCTTACCCTACATTAGAACCAAGGTCGCTTAATACTCACAGAATGTCAGAACCATTTGTTCCCCTCATGTTTAGAAATGTCACTGTGGCTGATACGCCTATGGTTTAGTGTCTAATTTGACAGTGACATATAGGATTAAATAATATCGCGCCGACGGGTTGTTGCGCAAAACGAGTTCGTACTCAAGAGGATTATGTTGAAAAGCTCCTTTTCATTGAAATAGTTTTCAAAATTTGATTTATGTTTTATTGCGAAAGATTATAACGATTTAATGTTTTCTGCTGAAGCCTATTAATTCTCTAGAAACGCGACAACCTTATTGTTCTAGTAGTCAACCGATCAGAAGATGGCAGTTTTTTTTTTTGTCGTTTTTAACAAAAAATATTATAATTATTATAACTTACATTCAAATCATTATGCCTCGGTATGACTCGTCATAAGGGGCTCAGCATGAGGGTTCATCCCTCACGGGGTAGAGAGAGACTAGAGCGCCAGTTCTCTCTAGATATGCAGATCTCATTCCTCCTCAAACCTCAGAGTATGAACTCTTAATGATAATTTTACAGTTTAATTTAATGCCGAAAAAGATAAATGTTACCTACCTAACACATTCCATTCTATGTTCCTGAAACATTTTGAAAATAGAACCCAAAAAAAGGTCCTTCATATCATGAAAAGCTCTTTACATTAACGTACAATTTCGTGTCACCAAGTATCAATAATTCATAAATACTTACAATACTAACTTGTACCATGTGACTATCCGCCTGCGACATCGCCGAAATATCCGAAAATAATATTAAAAACAAACCGCATAAACCAGGGTGGATTCAACATATCCTACTTTATAAACTTGGTAGATATTGGTACATATATCGTGGGCTTTGTGTGCTGACATTTGCACAGGTGGGGTACGGTAAGCCGACCAATAGAATCGAAGCAACCTTTTAACGCACTAAAAACGTTTAAGTCTATTTGTGACACGCGATTCCTCAAAGGTTAACAGTTTGCTCATAAAATCCTGGAACGTACCTACTTCCTTAAATGTTACTAGTAGAAGTTCAACATTATGTGTGCTTAAGTATATTTTCACTAATGAGTTTAAAACTTAAAACTTTTTGCATTTGATAGCCTAATTCTTGAGGGGAGCTATACCTAGACTAGACTATCAATACGTCATGATTGTTAGAATTCAATCAAAATGAACAACAGTCTAATGCCAAGCGTCAAAAAGTAATATTGCGCGTGGAATATGGTTTATGGTTTAAGACATTTATTTCTCAAAAGAATACAATTCACTTATATTGAGAAATACAGGTTTACTTATAACTAGCACAAATATTAAGGTTCGAAGAACGAAAGGTGGGTAGTCTTGATATTCAAAAAACATAGTAAGTAAACAATACAGTAGTTCCTATTAAGTATCGCTTCGAGAAGGCATTTAGATAGCAATATTTGGAAATAATAACAGAACTAATCTACAATCGAGAAAAATCCTTTAAGATGTGGTGCTTTAGAGATTTTTTGTATAAAGTGAAGGACTGAATCTCTTTAATACTGTTAGGCAGCTTGTTATACAGGTTTGCTCCTTCATATGGAATACGTCCATATATATGCAGAAATAAAATATATAATATCAGATAATTATAACAGAAATATTATTAAAAACATCGCTGCTAAAGAACAAATCTAGATCATCTTGCCAGACTGCGGACGCAATGCTAACCATGAATAAGGAACGTTAAACTAACATGAAATAAATATGTAGCAATTATTGCAATATACATTTTCTCACACAAGCTATTCTCTGAATAAATATGACCGCGAAGCACTTAAAAGGTCAACGTTTACGTTCACTTTGTTGAAAAGGTGAAATTAATTTTACATAGAACACGGCATAACTTGGATCACACAGCCTAAAACAACTCGTTCGAGAAAAAAATACAAGCTAGGTGCGTGAACGCGTTGGCTTTATGTCGATCCTCTGGATATGAGGGAATAAGCGCCGAATGAAACCGTTTTATAATAAATTCTCTAGCTCTCGTTCCTCAGGGATTAATCGTCTTACTTTTCTCTCTCGGCCGTAATCCTCACAGGGAATTGTGCGGCCATGATCTACTGTAACCGCTACTAGCTGCTCACACACGGCGATCTGAACGACTCACTTGCTGTCGTTCTAACTCGATAATAGCCGTGGTGGCCGAGTGGTTCGAGCAGTTGCCTGCGACGCAAAGGTCGCAAGTTCGAATCCCGACTGTACCAATGAGTTTTTCTGAACTTAAGTACAGTGATTAGTCACACCACGAGCTTTACGGTGAAGG